>CAUJRU010000353.1:600000-846636 GCA_963277665.1 Viscum album | reverse complement strand
ATCTTCTATTCAATTATTCAAATCATTATTTAGATTCATTTTTCAAATAAACTTGACCCCTTTATGATTAATCTTGGTTAATGAGTTACCTAATCAATGAAAACATTGAAAAAAATGTTGATAGTTACCTACTAATCCAATGGAACTATATACGTGTAGTACCCCCAGTTTCTAGTAAGTAACCCTTGTTTTAAGCTTTTTAAGTGCATAAAGTTTATGGGAGATGATTGGGGAAAGTTTGGGACACTTTTAAAGCGGAAAAGGGAAAAATGTGGGGATGCACGGGCTACGCACAGTTTTCCAAACCGTGTGGAATCCATGCAGGTGGTGGTCTCTAGGACAGAGGAGAGCGCACGGTGTGCCCATGGTTTGAGAAAACCGTGCGATGAGGTCATGCGTGAAGGATGGCCGAGGCAGAAGGTACCGCACAGTTAGCTCATGGTTTTCCAAACCGTGCGATCACTTAAAGTTAGATCCTAAAATTGTGGATCTAAATCGTTTTGCCTTTAATTTCCTTGTCTAAACCTCCTAAGCGGCCCTAACTTGGGATTACTCTCCCATGAAGGTTGGAGGACTTCTCCCAGGAGTTCCGGAGGCGATTCGAAGGGTTATCTTTGCAAATCAAAGCCAGATTCTTAAGGTATGTGATCGTTCTTGATAGTTTCTTATATCTACTTAGATATACTCCTCCTCTTCTCTCGTTTTCTTAGATCTACACCCGTTATGGGTAGATCTAAGAGTTTGGATGCCAAATATGACATTATTTGGTCTTG
Source organism: Viscum album (assembly GCA_963277665.1). Classification (NCBI taxonomy): domain Eukaryota; kingdom Viridiplantae; phylum Streptophyta; class Magnoliopsida; order Santalales; family Viscaceae; genus Viscum; species Viscum album. Next base: position 845,863 of record CAUJRU010000353.1, on the reverse strand, counting down.
GATGTGTTAGGAGGAGAGATCTAGGGAGAATTCTTGGAGTTTTGACCCGACGTTCTTGAGCGTTCTTCGTCCGTTACCTGGTTTCGCATTTTTGTTGTGGTAGGTGGCTTCAATCTCGACTCCTCTTGTTAGAATCGATTGGCTTAGTTTTAAATTGTTTATTTTAATGGTATTGTTTGTGAAAATTATGGAATAAATATTCTTTAGTGATGATTTGTGGTTTTGATGAAATTGTGAAATCTTGGTGAATTGTTGTGCAAAGTGAATTGGCTATTTGAATTTAAAATTTTGATTTTAAATTATGAAATTGATGAATTTGTAAATGGTTTGATGAGAAATGGTATTTCAACAAAAAGAGGTGTTTTATTGGAATTATTTGTGATTAATATGATTTTGATGGATTTGGGTTTTCAATAAGAAGGGAGCTTTATTGAAATGGTTGAAAGGTTTTGAACACACTTGGTTTTTGGCATGGACTTACATGGGTCATGGTGTGTGTTCATATGCATTGGGATGGATAAGGGCAAGAAGTCCCCCCATCAAAAGGTTAGGACAAATAAGGTCGTGAAGTACCCCCGTCAAGGTAGTTCACTAAGTGACAACTTAGTGGAAGGATAACTCACCACTCACGAGTATAGGGAGGTCCGAGTTTCATGCATGGTTGATTTCATGGGTTTTGAAATGGTTGGTTATGCCAAAGCGTGATGTTTGTGAAATGTCTTGGAAATTTGTTTAGTTATTTTTTTTTCTGGAAAAATAACATGCTGGAAAAGTCAGTTTTGATTTGCACTTTGATACTTTTGTACAGGGATGGTTTTGGAAAACTAGTTTATAGTTAGTTATAAACTACTTTGGGGAAAATTCTTTATATAAACTATTTTTATATAAATGTGGGTAACTCTTCTATCCTAGTGGCGTGAGTTGGGAAGTCATTGGGGGAAAACCTACTGAGTTTTATACTCACCCCTGCTTTGGCACTTTGGTGCTTTTGTAGATATTGTATTACGAGACCCAGGTAAAGGTAAAACATATCATTACTAGTGTCGTGTGGTGATGGTTGGGAGATGTTGTAGAGCTTGGAGCTTGCGGACCACTGATTCGTGGCATTTGTTGGGAGTTTTGTGTTGTTTTCTCTCTGATGTGTACTTTGGTGTTTGGTTGGTCTTCTGTTGTTGTGTACTTTGATGTGGGTTATTATAAAATAAGTGGTTTATTGGTCTTCATTTGTTCATGCATCATATAGTTAATGGTTAATTTATAGGTTTATTTTCTTAAGGGAAAATCATCCCCCAATTGTATTTGAAACCCTTCGGCATTTATTCCCAGCCTTTGGCGTCTTGGAGATGTTTCTTAAGGCCCAGTAATGACTCGTTGCACTCTCAAGACAATGAGAATTGGAGGGCCATTACAATACCTCAGTTATGTTCATTGGTGTTAGACATTCCTAATTAGCCTTTTTCTTCAATGGATAAACTGGGATTCCATCTTAGAGACAATATGGACAAGAAAATAAACCATTTGAATCTAGAATTCACAGTTGTTAAAATTCCCATATTATAATTTTCATATAATATTATCTAAAACAATATACAATTTGTTCTCATGGTCCTCATAGATTTTGGAATATATCAAGACATCATTTATAAATACCACATCAAATTCTTTAAGATATTCCTTGAGTACTCTTTTCATTAGACCCACAAAAAAATAGGGTGAATTAATTAGTCCAAATGGAATTATTATAAACTCATAAGGTCCATACATAGTTCAAAATGTTGTCTTTGGAATATATTTCTTCCTCACATGAAATTGATGATATTCAGATTGAAGGTCAATCATCAAAAAATATTGAGCTCCATGAATTTGATTAAATAAGTCATCAATAAGAGGAAGAGGATATGTGTTATTTATTTTAATAACATTGATTTCTCTATATTAAATGAACATCCTCATGGATCCATAATTTTTATTTATAAAAAGAACATAGTCTCCCCGTGGAGAGACACTATGGTGAATAAATCCCTTATAAATCAGTACCTTTAGTAGTTTCTTGAGATCTACAAATTCCATAATGCCCATTCTATAAGTAGTATTTGATATAGGTCTTTCATCGTGAATTAGGTAAATAGAGAACTCCACTTTCCACTCTAGAGGATGTATAGGTAAATCCTTTTGAAATACATTAATGTATTCTTACAAAATAGGGACATATTCAATTTGAATATTTTTTCCTCATCTATAAATACTGTTTTCTATTCATCCCAATGAATTTAATTTATAATAGATATATGAGGTGGATATATATCAATAATATGATGAGATATCCCATATAAGATAATAACTTCCATATCTTTATCATGAATAATAATTAAATTCTATTTTTAAAACATTTTTTCATTATAATTTGAAATCTGTTCCATACTAATCATTATTTCCAAATCAACCATAGGTATTAAATAAAATCAGCAATTAGAGCATGTTCTTGTGTCATAATAAGAGCTAATTGACACATATTTTGGGAAATGAGGTTTCCATTAGATGTATTTACTAATAACTCCCATGTCAAGGTGATATGAAAATATATATATTTTAATGAAAATTAGGAATATATAATGTAATGTGATGATCTAGAATCAAATAAATATTTTGCAAAATTTTAGGAGATCATTAAAGTACATTCCACCACATCATTATGATATTCAACCTCTATAGTTCTGATCACATAATATTGTCCTTGTTCCCTTAGAATTTTCTAGTGAAAGTTTCCTTGAATATTAAGAAAATCATTTTCATAATTCCCCATCCATTTACAATTATAGAATTAAACCTTGGTGGCATATTTCTTTCCCTTGAAATCAAGGTTTTGATTGCCTTTTTATATACACTTGTAACAAACTCCTTTTCCTTTTAATCTAGAACTAGGGTGTTTCCTCCCAAAAGTATCACATGTTTTAAAATTAAATTTCTTATTATTCCTTTTATCCATTCTTTTCTCCCCCACCCTCTCCTTATTTATTTTCCCTTAAAGTCACAAGTCTTAGATAATTATTTCTTCTCCTTCATAGAACATGATTCTTTATCATCAAATGATGATAAATTTTAGGAGACCAGTTCCCTTTGGATGAGAGATTTTAAACTATAAAAGAATTAATCAATCCTGATCTTTTAATTATATATGTAATCCTCATCATGCCTTGCTAACCATGTAAAGTTGGATTCATACATGGGAACATTTTCTTCCTCTTTTTTTATCAGACTCATGAATTAACCCTCCATATCTACTTATTGTCCACAAGAGAAATATTTTTCAAAGATAATTTCATTGAAATACTTGGATTTCATATTTGAAAATTTTTCCTCCACCTTTCCATTATAAATTAATGACAACCAATGATCTGTATATCCCGATAGATGAAAAAATTTCCCTGATAACCTTTTCCCTTTAATTACATCCCAAAGTGAGAAATATCATCTTTAAGAAAATTATCCGCTTCTTAGAAACAAATGGGTTTGTAGTCCCACTGAATAATGGAGGATATTTTCTCATAAAGTGGTATAACATTGTCACACCACATTTTAGATTGGGCTACTACATGTGAGTAAGGTTATTGATCATATGATGAGTCAGTTGTCTTAGTATAGTTACAAGTTTCTCATCTCCAATTATAACTCTTTCTCTATCATCATTATCCTACATAGGAGGGAAATACTTACATGGAATAAACTCATTGGTATGGTTTCCATTCCTTCTACTAGGATCTATTTCTTAATAATGATAGACCGTAATTTATATTATTAATAATAATTCAAAATTTCAAACTAGCATCAGTTAACATAAATTGAAAAAAAGGCATAACAAATTTCATAATCATAAACATGGTTTCTTTAGGGACATATTTAATTTTAAATCCTTAGTAATGGTTTGAAACTAAAATTTAGCTTATTTTAAGAATATTTTTTGGGAGTGTCAAACTAGTGGAATGGTATGGAATGTTGTCATGTAATAGGTCTTGGCGAGTCGTTCCTAACACACTATGTTGGAGTTGTTACCCCTAGGTACATCTATGCCAGAACCAAGTATAATTGTAGTATGTAGATAGAAATGCATTTATAATAATGCCCACATAATATATACATTTTTAAAATTATATGATTTTATTCTATGATTTTCCTCAATGTATTTCTTTAGTTATGTTATATAATCTATGTTTTCTTTTTTCTATGATTTCTACTAAACATACTCTGATACCAAATGTAAAGACCACGACCCTAGTATACTGAAATCCATTACCTACATAATTACATTATTATAATAAACAGTGAAGTCACATCTTTATGGAACAAAGAGTTTAGTATATTTTGAAAACTAGATACAGACATAATTTTTATATTAGAACATGAAATAAAAGAAACAAATAAAATATATAAGGAACCCCAACAAACTCATATATTATCCATGCAAGTCATTCATAATAAAAATATTCACATCCTAGGGAAAAATAAAACATAAGAAAGGGGAGAGATCATGTAGAGACCCGAAGCTTATCGTACATGGACATTACATTACTTTTGCGGAATACTTAGTACATAACAAAAACACACACACAAGGATCGTAATAGTTTAGTGTCTTTGGAAACTCGGAACGTAATCTTCTAATCGTGGTGAAAGATCTTCAATATCTCCCGTAAAGATCTTCCCTTTTTTTTAACCTAAAACCTTTATTTTTATCCTGGGGAAAAGAAAACATAAAAGGGTGAGCTCAAATGCTCAGTAAGGGTATACAAAAGAAATAAAAATCATATCATATCTTTTTGAAAATCATAACCTGCAAAAGAGATCATAATATCTTAACATGTAACAAATCATAGAAGTGAAAATGAGATCACCATAATCATAACATGAAACTTGAAACTTTGTGGCATGCACACATAATCATGGAAAATCATTTCTTGTTAGTCATGACTCATTGCCAAGACTATCTTAGTGGACAAAGTCCCTTTCTGAATCGAGTAACCCTCATTTCAGTCCTGTTTCACTGAACCGGTATAACCTACCATTCCAGCCATGTCTATCTCATGAGATATAAAATCTTTACCCAATGCATTGGAGGGAGATATAGGTCCCACCCATCTTATAATGAATCCTTTCTTATGTGTGCCACATAATCATAAAACATACATCATCCCATAACACATGTAACAAAAATGGGATTCTTGAAACATCATGACATCATAAATCAATTCATATAAGATAAAGGAATTCATAAAAATGTTTCCATCACAACATAATCAAATCCATGTAATAATAGGGATAAAAACAGAACCCTTTTATTATCTTAGATGGAAAATAATTTTGATAAAATACTTGAACTCCATTCTTGAGGAAAATATCCTTTCTACTTTAAAAACATTTTTTTCCTTTCATAACATGTCATATGACTTTAAAATAAAAGAAGTTGATTAAAAATAAACTTGAAAACTTGTAAAGGAAGATTCTTGGAAATAATGTTTTAAAAATCCATTCATGCCGTATAAGTTAAAAAAAAACATTCTTCGTACTTTTGTCGGAAAAGTCAAAAAGTACCTCGTAAGAAAAATGACAAAAGATTCCTTTCATTTATTTTACTAAAAACTCACCGAAGGGTAAAGTTGGATTTAAAAAAAATTGTAGGTCGATGGAAATAATATTAAATATTGAGGAAACATGGATGTGGATGATAAAATACACCCCAGTAAATGCCAAAGTATAAACAATATCGGATAAAAATGAGATTGTGATATTTCCCTTACCTTAGGTCCAATTTGATTCGTATGTGTCCGAACGTCCTGTATAATGATTTAAATAATGTCATTGACTTATTACAGAATCATATTCATTGTTATGATATCATATATGGTTCACTTATGACATTATATTACCCGTTCTTTTGTAAATTCCTTGTTAAAGAAGCGTTTTGGGTAAAATCGTTTCATTTATCGTAGGTGTTTTGACTTGTTGTTCTTGACATCATTATTACTTATATCATGATTTACTTAGTTCCAGAATATAAAATATGATTTATATATCATATATATTCAGTATATATATATATAATAGATAGATAAATAAAATGAAAAACACCGTTCATGGAGACGGTAGTCCGTACGTACGCATGAACGCTGTTTTTCTTTCCTTATTGTCTTGAAATGGAAGTAAGTAGATGACATACATATGTATATATATACATAAATACAGTATCTTTATAATGTCATATATTTCATTATTATTTTATATATATACATTATAATCATTCTTAAATGGTTAACATGGAGAATGAATCTCATCGCGTCGTGGAGACGGTAGTCCGTACGTATGCACGAGCGATGACATCATTTCTATAAATATTGAATTGAATTGGAGTGGATTATAAAATATATCAAAATCAATATGATTTTGTAATAACTATGTATAGTTATTCTTTACACCATTATACCCATCCATGTAAGGTGGTGGTGGAAAATAGATTACACCACGGCGTGGAGACGGTATTCCGTACGTACGCACACGCGGTGATTTCTTTTTCCGTAGGATGGATAGATGGTGAAATAGGGTTGTTTCATACTTATAATAACATATCAGTATATGAGTGATACTGATGTTATTACTTCATAATGAAACAACCTAAGAAGAAGAAGTGGAAGAAGAAATAAAGATGAAAGAATTGGTAACGGTAATTACCTCTTCTTTGAAGTGCCTCTTTGAGACCTCCTCTTAGGGCACTAGAATTGGTCTTTTAGGAAGACCAGAACCTCTATGATGTTGCTAGGGAAGTGGAGAAGAGATTTTGGCAGGGGTTGGCCGAGCTTGAGTGCTCAAATTGGTGTGAGGAGGAGGGGGAGGAGGTGTCCTTTTATAGGGGAGGAGAGGGGCACCTTAGGAATATCTCAAAATATTATTTTATATTAAAGTCAAAATCGGTTTATAATGGTTCCAAAGGGTATTATTTCGAAGCTAAAGTGGGGATGGGTCGAAATCCTATCAACCAATAGAATTTAGACAAGTTTAGGATATTATTTTAACCTTATCAATTAGATTTAACTCTAAGTTAAATAATTTAACTTTTACCATGTCTTTTTGTTTTCTTTCACTATATGGTTAATACACTTACTATAACATGCCAAACGAACCCCAAATTGTTTATTATTAATATATATATCCTTATCTAAGTCATTTGGCCGAACCTTAGATTTTTAGGAATACAATAACAATTAATAATATAATATTTGATTTAAAAACTATTTTGTGTCAATTTTGACACTATTTGATATATGATTTTTGTGAAAGTCATAACAGAATTAAATGTTCGAACCAATTTGATTAAATCAACATTAATATATCATAGTAACCTATAAAATTAGTGGAATTCATAAAAAATCTCAAATTACATTTATTTTGGTGTTTATAACATCAATTATGTCAATATTTCATTAATAAGATAATTACTGCATCATCGTTGTGTCATAAATAAATTAAATTATTTGATGTCTAAAAATTACAAATAAAATACCATCATTTAGGAAATCTTTTTATCTTTCTAGTGAATATTTACAATCGAATTTATCTTATGTATAACCCCATATTAAAAAGGATTTACTTATTAAACTTTGATTTTAACTATTTTAACCTTTCTTTAAATAAATTAATAATAAATGTCCTAATCTAATCCAAGTGGGCCTAAATGGTCATATTTTATTCCTAAGTTTGTTTTTGGTCGAATTACACTTGTCCAATAGAATTAGGACATGTGTTAGGGTAATAGTAATATCATATTTACCCTTAGTTACCCTATTTACTATTAACCGCGGTAAAAAAAGTAAAAAGTTACTATTCACCAAAAAATTATTTTCATCTCATTGAACCACATTTTAGTCCTTGATATTAACCGTGTCTCTCGGATTTTCGAAATTCCATTCACAGAAGCGGCAAAATTAAGTTTTATGAAAAATTCAGTTTTTTTAACTACCACTTAGTAGGTTCACTATTCATCAAAAATTGATGTTTTTCAGAACAATGCCAAAATTTCATCCTAAGCTATATTTCATATTCCGAATTCAAAAATGAAATCTCTTTTACCAAATTCATAACATAGAAGTTGCATTAATTAATTTTATAATTAAATCCTGCTGTTAAAATAAATAGCGTGTTTTTAGGAAACAATATATATCAAAAGATTGACACTTGATTATGTCTGGTTTAAATGTGAAATTACAACCAATGACCAACATTGTATTAAATTGTAAAAATATATTCTAAATATACTTTAAAACCACTCAAATTAATAATTTATCACTATTAATTATTTCGATTAAAAAATTTGTTTTTAATTATAATTTAGTAATTTTTACTATTCATCAGAATATGAAAGTTATCCGAAAAGTACCAAAATTTCACCTTAGGCTAAATTCGATACTCCGAATCCAAGAATGAAGTTCATTTTGAAAAATAAGATTTACAGAATTTTAAAAAGTGGTTATTACTATTCATAACGGCTAGTTTTAATAATATTTTAATAGCACATCGTTGTTTAGTGAAACTCGGTATTGCGTATTACACACGCTATCGAGGAAGGTCAGGATTGCGTGTAATGCAAGGCAAGACAAGGATGTGTGTTGTGCAAGATCCTTTTGGTGTAGCGTACAACACAAGACATTAATAAAATTAAAAAGAATATTTTTTTATAAAATCTTGGGCTGTTACATTCTACCCCCCTTAAAATGAATTTCGCCCTCGAAATTCGTCGGGGTTATAAATGGTTTACTATTTGAAAGTTTCTTTAATAAAAATCCACATAGTAAAAAGGAATATCAAAACCAATCTTTAAAAACAAAAGTATGAAACGTAACGGTTACCCAAATAAACTAATCATTGGGTTTCCACATAGGTGAAAATATGGATATGGAAGAGAAATCTAACCATCATGTTCTGATGGAGAGTGGTAGAGAACATGGCTATGGAAAAGCCAGTAATCACAAATCCATAGATTTGTGATGATATAAGGTACCATCTGATTCATCAGGTATAAGATCACTAGGACAACATTTTTGGTTTTCAAGATCATTTCCTAAAGTTGAAAATTTGAATTAGAATAAATACTTACTTTATTTTGGTACAATCTCACTGTTGTTCGTGCCTTGAACAATTTCCACTTCATCTCTTAAATAAATGAAGTTGAATTTGTTATTCGTGAAGTGTTAGCAGATCATGTGATAGAATGACGGGTCATTCCATCTGTCTCAAACAAAAGGTTAGCAAAAATTATATGCATAAATCGATCTATAGTGAGATTAATCATATATGGTTCCTAAAATGGACTTATACTTCATATATCATACTGGTTAATATAATAAAACTAGTTTCTACTAAACAGGGACTTCCTGTAGGTCAGTGGTAGGCGATAAAGGCCAGTCGCACTTCGGTTGTGGGTTCGATTCCTACAGCCTTGTCCGAAGCGATGGGTTGTCGCCCGTCCTGCAGGTTTTCCTTTTTCTAAAACTACATTACTATAACATCCCATCAATAATATCGAAAAAAAACTTCTATCCTTAAACAATAATCACTTATGTCCAACATAATCCATTTCAATCTTTAGGCTTATCCATAATACTGCAGTCCACTCTCATAACATAGTGAAAACGATTACCAGAGATTTAATACCATCGTTGATCCCCATATATCATAAGATATGTTTTGTTGGTCACATTCTAAACATTCAAAGTCCTTAATCATGGATTCTCTTGAATACCTTAGTGAAAACATGAATGCAGTTAAAAGTTAACACTTTCCACATACCAAAATCCTCAAAATTCTATATACTCAATCCATGATATCACTTAGTCCTTATATCAATCATGAGCTCATGAATACTATTAAACATTTCATTTTCTCGTCTTCACTATGCGCATATCATCTTATTTCCAAAAAAATATCTCAATCACTTTGAATACCACATCAATAAATATTGCAATACTCAATGATACAACATTATTTTGGAATCCCATTACATAAACGCTTAATCATTCCACCACATCGTTATCATATTCAACATCGCCAATAGTGATCGCATGTGACTTCCCTTTGTCCTTTGCCTTCAGTGGTTGCTCATGTTGATCATCACTAACCCTTGGATTAGGGAAATTATTAGCATAATGCCCCATTTCCTTGCACTTGAAGCATTGAAGTGTTGGTGGTGCGTTCTCTGCAGTGTTTGCTTTATTCACATCATTAGAAACCCTTTTTCCATTACTTCGACACTCAGATGCTCGATGACCTTCTTTTCCACACTTAAAACATTTTCTAGTTCCTTTAAGACAATCTCCACCATGCTTCTTTCCACACTTTGTGCATAAGGAAACAGTCATCTTCTTTTGACCATTATTATGAGATTTCTCCTTGAACTCCATCTTTCGTTTCTTGTCAAAACCATGAGATGGATATGTAACACCAACTTCCATTTCTACCTTGATAGCACAACGCACAATTTCTTCATAGCTACTGAAGTCTCTTATAGCTAATGCCCTTCGAAGACTTGGTTTTAAGCCACTGAAAAATCGATCAACTTTACTTTCAGGTTGGATGATAATGCCAGATGCATACCTTGCAAGTCTTGTAAAATTCGCTTCGTATATACCAACAGATTCATCATCCTTCTGCTTCAGCTCAATAAACTCCTTTTCCATCTTTGTTCGAAGAATACGAGGGAAGTACTTTCTGAAAAACAAGTTCTTGAACTCGTCCCATTCCATGGACTCAATTTCATCCCTTGGCCTCGTATTCTTGATAAGATTCCACCATTGATCAGCTTCACCATCCAAACGATATACTGCTAAGATGACTTTATCATGTTCAGAACATTGAAGAACTGAAAATATCTTTTCAGTGGTACTGATCCATTGTTCAGCAACAAGTGGATCGGAAGTCCCACTGAAAGAAGGTGGACGTTGCCTCATGAAGGACTCAATAGAATATTGTTCCCTTCTCTGCTCATTTGGAAGTCCAGAATGATTCATAGCTTGTGTAAGTATAGCAATAAGATTTTGCACTCCATCTCCCATAACATTTGTTTGTTCAGGAGGGCAATCATTGCATTGTCCATTGCATTGATCAACACGGTTCCTTCGGGTTCCAGCCATCGTCTAAAACCCAAAAAGAATAGTGTGAGAGGAAAAAATCATGCTAGGGAAAACAACATAATAAAGGGGGAGTACCTTCAATATCCAACATCTTAGGTTTAATTCTATGATCGTTAGCGTAATTCTATTACTATAACCTATACGTATACTTATCCCTAAGGACATCCCTAGACATACCATAGAAATATCTCTAGGATCTCACTAACGTTTTCGCATCCTAGTTTCCAAAGGTTGACTAAACCTTTCCTCTGATACCAACTGTAGAGACCCGAAGCTTATCGTACATGGACATTACATTACTTTTGCGGAATACTTAGTACATAACAAAAACACACACGCAAGGATCGTAATAGTTTAGTGTCTTTGGAAACTCAGAACGTAATCTTCTAATCGTGGTGAAAGATCTTCAATATCTCCCGTAAAGATCTTCCCTTTTTTTTTACCTAAAACCTTTATTTATATCCTGGGGAAAAGAAAACATAAAAGGGTGAGCTCAAATGCTCAGTAAGGGTATACAAAAGAAATAAAAATCATATCATATCTTTTTGAAAATCATAACCTGCAAAAGAGATCATAATATCTTAACATGTAACAAATAATAGAAGTGAAAATGAGATCACCATAATCATAACATGAAACTTGAAACTTTGTTGCATGCACACATAATCATGGAAAATCATTTCTTGTTAGTCATGACTCATTTCCAAGACTATCTTAGTGGATAAAGTCCCTTTCTGAATCGAGTAACCCTCGTTTCAGTCCTGTTTCACTGAACCGGTATAACCTACCATTCCAGCCATGTCTATCTCATGAGATATAAAATCTTTACCCAATGCATTGGAGGGAGATATAGGTCCCACCCATCTTATAATGAATCCTTTCTTATGTGTGCCACATAATCATAAAACATACATCATCCCATAACACATGTAACAAAAATGGGATTCTTGAAACATCATAACATCATAAATCAATTCATATAAGATAAAGGAATTCATAAAAATGTTTCCATCACAACATAATCAAATCCATGTAATAATAGGGATAAAAATAGAACCCTTTTATTATCTTAGATGGAAAATAATTTTGATAAAATACTTGAACTCCATTCTTGAGGAAAATATCCTTTCTACTTTAAAAACATTTTTTTCCTTTCATAACATGTCATATGACTTTAAAATAAAAGAAGTTGATTAAAAATAAACTTGAAAACTTGTAAAGGAATCTTCTTGGAAATAATGTTTTAAAAATCCATTCATGCCGTATAAGTTAAAAAAAACATTCTTCGTACTTTTGTCGGAAAAGTCAAAAAGTACCTCGTAAGAAAAATGACAAAAGATTCCTTTCATTTCTTTTACTAAAAACTCACCGAAGGGTAAAGTTGGATTTAAAAAAAATTGTAGGTCGATGGAAATAATATTAAATATTGAGGAAACATGGATGTGGATGATAAAATACACCCCAGTAAATGCCAAAGTATAAACAATCTCGGATAAAAATGAGATTGTGATATTTCCCTTACCTTAGGTCCAATTTGCTTCGTATGTGTCCGAAACTCCTGTATAATGATTTAAATAATGTCATTGACTTATTACAGAATCATATTCATTGTTATGATATCATATATGGTTCACTTATGACATTATATTACCCGTTCTTTTGTAAATTCCATGTTAAAGAAGCGTTTTGGGTAAAATCGTTTCATTTATCGTAGGTGTTTTGACTTGTTGTTCTTGACATCATTATTACTTATATCATGATTTACTTACTTACAGAATATAAAATATGATTTATATATCATATATATTCAGTATATATATATATATAATAGATAGATAAATAAAATGAAAAACACCGTTCATGGAGACGGTAGTCCGTACGTACGCATGAACGCTGTTTTTCTTTCCTTATTGTCTTGAAATGGAAGTAAGTAGATGACATACATATGTATATATATACATAAATACAGTAGCTTTATAATGTCATATATTTCATTATTATTTCTTATATATACATTATAATCATTCTTAAATGGTTAACATGGAGAATGAATCTCATCGCGTCGTGGAGACGGTAGTCCGTACGTACGCACGAGCGATGAGATCATTTCTATAAATATTGAATTGAATTGGAGTGGATTATACAATATATAAAAATCAATATGATGTTGTAATAACTATGTATAGTTATTCTTTACACCATTATACCCATCCATGTAAGGTGGTGGTGGAAAATAGATTACACCACGGCGTGGAGACGGTATTCCGTACGTACGCACATGCGGTGATTTCTTTTTCCGTAGGATGGATAGATGGTGAAATAGAGTTGTTTCATACTTATAATAACATATCAGTATATGATTGATACTGATGTTATTACTTCATAATGAAACAACCTAAGAAGAAGAAGTGGAAGAAGAAATAAAGATGAAAGAATTGGTAACGGTAATTACCTCTTCTTTGAAGTGCCTCTTTGAGACCTCCTCTTAGGGCACTAGAATTGGTCTTTGAGGAAGACCAGAACCTCTAGGATGTTGCTAGGGAAGTGGAGAAGAGATTTTGGCAGGGGTTGGCGGAGCTTGAGTGCTCAAATTGGTGTGAGGAGGAGGGGGAGGAGGTGTCCTTTTATAGGGGAGGAGAGGGGCACCTTAGGAATATCTCAAAATATTCTTTTATATTAAAGTCAAAATCGGTTTATAATGGTTCCAAAGGGTATTATTTCGAAGCTAAAGTGGTGATGGGTCGAAATCCTATCAACCAATAGAATTTAGACAAGTTTAGGATATTATTTTAACCTTATCAATTAGATTTAACTCTAAGTTAAATAATTTAACTTTTACCATGTCTTTTTGTTTTCTTTCACTATATGGTTAATACACTTACTATAACATGCCAAACGAACCCCCAATTGTTTATTATTAATATATATATCCTTATCTAAGTCATTTGGCCGAACCTTAGATTTTTAGGAATACAATAACAATTAATAATATAATATTTGATTTAAAAACGATTTTGTGTCAATTTTGACACTATTTGATATATGATTTTTGTGAAAGTCATAACAGAATTAAATGTTCGAACCAAGTTGATTAAATCAACATTAATATATCATAGTAACCTATAAAATTAGTGTAATTCATAAAAAATCTCAAATTACATTTATTTTGGTGTTTATAACATCAATTATGTCAATATTTCATTAATAAGATAATTACTGCATCATCGTTGTGTCATAAATAAATTAAATTATTTGATGTCTAAAAATTAAAAATAAAATACCATAATGTAGGAAATCTTTTTATCTTTCTAATGAATATTTACAATCGAATTTATCTTATGTATAACCCCATATTAAAAATGATTTACTTATTAAACTTTGATTTTAACTATTTTAACCTTTCTTTAAATAAATTAATAATAAATGTCCTAATCTAATCCAAGTGGGCCTAAATGGTCATATTTTATTCCTAAGTTTGTTTTTGGTCGAATTACACTTGTCCAATAGAATTAGGACATGTGTTAGGGTAATAGTAATATCATATTTACCCTTAGTTTCCCTATTTACTATTAACCGTGGTAAAAAAAGTAAAAAGTTACTATTCACCAAAAAATTATTTTCATCTCATTGAACCACATTTTAGTCCTTGATATTAACCGTGTCTCTCGGATTTTCGAAATTCCATTCACAGAAGCGGCAAAATTATGTTTTATGAAAAATTCAGTTTTTTTAACTAACACTTAGTAGTTTCACTATTCATCAAAAATTGATGTTTTTCAGAACAATGCCAAAATTTCATCCTAAGCTATATTTCATATTCCGAATTCAAAAATGAAATCTCTTTTACCAAATTCATAACATAGAAGTTGCATTAATTAATTTTATAATTAAATCCTGCTGTTAAAATAAATAGCGTGTTTTTAGGAAACAATATATATCAAAAGATTGACACTTGATTATGTCTGGTTTAAATGTGAAATTACAACCAAGGACCAACATTGTATTAAATTGTAAAAATATATTCTAAATATACTTTAAAACCACTCAAATTAATAATTTATCACTATTAATTATTTCGATTAAAAAAGTTGTTTTTAATTATAATTTAGTAATTTTCAATATTCATCAGAATATGAAAGTTATCCGAAAAGTACCAAAATTTCACCTTAGGCTAAATTCGATACTCCGAATCCAAGAATGAAGTTCATTTTGAAAAATAAGATTTACAGAATTTTAAAAAGTGGTTATTACTATTCATAACGGCTAGTTTTAATAATATTTTAATAGCACATCGTTGTTTAGTGGAACTCGGTATTGCGTATTACACACGCTATCGAGGAAGGTCGCGATTGCGTGTAATGCAAGGCAAGACAAGGATGCGTGTTGTGCAAGCTCCTTTTGGTGTATCGTACAACACAAGACATTAATAAAATTAAAAAGAATATTTTTTTATAAAATCTTGGGCTGTTACAGATCATATGATTAGTAAGGGTATGAAATATAGTGTAAGATAACATAAATAACAAGTCATGATGAATGACTAAAAACACATTCCATTAGAACATAATCTTGATCATAATATGGTTGGAATAAAATTTGAATAAATGATGTCATATAAAAAATCAAATGAAAATAAAAATTAATCACAGTTATTATAATATTATAATAGCCTCATGTATTATCATTTACTGATATCATGATGGGAGAATACATAATTTGAAACATAAAAAATATACCATCCCGACCTCGGCCAAAACATCGGAAAATAAATGGCTAAGGCCTCAACCAATTCCATATATGCTTTGTCACATGAGACCTATCGATGCATCAAGGGGATATAGCGAGCCCCAAAAATCACTAACTAATTCAAATTCATTCATCTTATGAATGGGGTGAAACATAAATAACATATACATATGAAATGTAAATAACTTTCCTTAAACAACAAACATAATCACTAACCATTTCGAGTAATATGATGAATGGAATAAAGATATCACATCCATAGTCAAACAAATCATAAACTATTTTATAAAATGTGGTAGATGATATCATAAAAGATCAACCTAATTAATAGTATGATTCAACAAAGTGTGGTGAAATATATGAAAATTCACTAATAAAATCATTGAGGAATTCTAGAGAGAAATACTATTTTTTACTTTTAAAAGAAGAGATCTTTGGAAAAAACCATTTAAATTTGTAATAAAATCATATTTTAAACATGTATATTCCAAAAAATAAAAGGGAATTAAAATAAAATTATGTTTGATGCATAAATTATGTCCAACTGAAGTGAAAAATATAAAAACTATTTTTATGAAACTTTAGAAATGGGCTACTTCGGTGCGGTTTATGGGAAAATATAAAAGAGTCTTTAAAGTGGACATATGATTAATTATTTAAATAAAACCAAAGAAAATGATAAGATAGTTTTTTAAGATAAAAATTTTGATTTTATAAAAATATCGGTTTATTATAACAGATTAAAGAGTTTACTATAAAATGGGTAAGAAATTGGTAAGTTCCCTTTAACCAAGCTTTCTTATCAGGAAGAATTGAAAATGAAACCTTGTAAAACATGTATTTACCATTAAAGAAAGATGAATTGATCTAGATACATGAGTTTTAAACATATACACAGAATTTAGAATATGTATATAAAAATAATTATGAATAAAATTTGGGTAAAGGGAGAGAAAGTGTAACCCCAAAAAATGGAGGTTTGGGAAGAATCCCTTACCTTATGTTTGAAAGCATTCTGCTCTTATACATAACATCATAGATAATAAAATTAGAGTCATTAAAAATTTAATTCATAACCTATGAAACATATATTTTATTTATTATAATTTTATGAAGTTTGTTTATGGATTTTTTGGTGATTTATAAGATTCAAGTTTGTTATTAGAGAGTGCTATTTTCCATGGTTTTGATAATAATTTCAGTTGTATACATGTGTGGAAGTTCATGTAAAAAGGGATTAATTATACCGAATTAAAATTACATGATATTAATGAACTTGAAAAATATAAAATGCTTTTATATGTTGTAACATCTCATGCCTTCTCATTATCTTCAGAGGGTGGTGAGATGTTACTTTTCATTAAGAATCATCCCTAAGATGCCAAACGATAGAAATTAATGTCGAAGGGATTCAATACATATGATGGATTCTATCTTTATGAATAAAACCACTAACTAAACAATCCATAACCAAATAAAATTGTATACGATGAATGATAAAATGAAAGGTAACTCAAAAATTTCATTTATAACAAACCATCCAAAGAGTACCATGGTAGAAGAAAAACTAATATCAACGTAAACAATGTAAGAATATAATCAAAAAATACTTGACGAAAACTATAACTCTAAAGATCCACAAGATCGATGCTCAATATTCACAAAAAATCCCAAGTATCACGAGGTAGTACTAAAGAGGTTTGATAATTTACCTTTTCCCATGTTCTAATAAATGACATCTGTAAAAGCACCAAAGTTCCAAAGAATTTGTGAGTACTAAAACTCAATTGGTTATCCCTATTGACTTACCTAGTCATTAAACTAGGATAGTAAAGTTAGAAACATTTATATAAAAAAATTTATATAAAAAAATAACTAAAAAAATTTACAAAAACATATAAACAAGCTCTATATCAACTGGTTTTCCAGTACAATCCATTTTTCAAAGAAAGAAACCAAATAGTGTTGTAACACCATTTCAAAAGTTCCATTTTACATAACCATTCCATTACAAATATCAACACCACCAATCATGAAAGCATTGTTATGAATGTTCCATACTCATGAAAGGTGTTTTTTTGATCTACCAAGTCTTCATAAGGTAATTATGTCCCATGTTCATTTACACCATTGGCACCAAGCACAAAGAATCATATATCTAATGGTATCAAGACATAATTTCAAAGGATTATTTTATCCAAAGTATCATCATTATATGAGGAAATAGTATGATTTGTTGAAAATGTATTTAAAGACTCTATGATTCCTATAGATTTTAAGGGAAGAAAAAGAAGAAGAGGATAGCAGGGAAAAACATGGATAAAGAGAACAAGGGAAATATGTATTTTCCCACATGTGATAATTGTGGAAGGAAACACCGTGGTATTTTCTTGAGAGGAAAAAGAGTTTGCTTCTAGTGTGGAGAAAAATGCCACCATGCTCATAATTGGGAGACAAGGAATGAATTTTCTTATATTCAATGCTTCAACTGCAAGGATATGAGACACTATGCTAGTCAATATACCAAGCATCAAAGGAATATACACCAAATTATTATTTTAGATAAGGATCAAGTTTTGATTACGCTGAAGATTATGTAGAATGATTAATATGCCTAGTCAAGAATCATTCCATTGGAATATTTTGTCTGTAATGTATTGGTTGTATGAATTATGAGATATATAAGAATTGTACTGTAGTAATTTTCTTTAAGTTTTTGAGGTTTTATGATGAACATTACAATGTATAACTGATTTATTACAAAGTTGAACTTTTTATAAAAAAATATGATTCAGGGAAAGGCAACCCTTAATATATACCGTATGTTGAGATAATGATTTTGAAATGATTAATTCAAATAAACACTGACTACCTTGGAACTGATTATTGACTTGTCAAGAAGTGGTATATGCTATCATTGATAGAGTTTACAAAACTTTTAGATTTAAGGAATATATCCAATAACATGTATCTCACTTAAGGAATATAGACAAATGCATGTTTCCAATATGGGTTTTAATGTAATTCAAGTTATTACCATATTTTAAAAGGATACATGATGAAGTTAATCACATGTTTAGAATGTGAATTTTAGAGTTTCTTCTTATTGATTACAGGTTAATGATATGTTCATCATATAAATTTAGATACCTTTATTATAATGTGTAAAATCATTATATTTTGGAATTTTAAGCATTTAATAAATGGTTTATGTAGATAATTGTATGGGGTTTAGAGTTTAATGTATTCACATGATGGTTTGATTATTCTTCCTTGACATTGTTGTCCAATTAGAATGAATTGTTTTATAGTAACCAATGCATTTAAATTTACTCTTATTTATAGGATATTTTAACCATATTTTTGATATGGGTTTCCCATCAGGGAATTTTCTAGTATCTGCCATTAACTTTCAATGTTCAATTTCAAAATTTGAGGACGACATTTTTATAAGGTGGGGATAATGAAAATCCCCAAAAATTTAAAAATAGATTTAATATAGAATGCATGAAACACTGAGTTTCTAAAAAACACCAATTTTATTATAACTTAGACATGTAAATATAAATTTTCCACCTCTATGATTTGAATTTTGAAAAACCGAGACACATAGTTACATTCGGTAAGATATTCAGAGTCTGACAAGAGAAATATATTTTTTTGGTGAATAGTAACATACCCTTATGAACAGTAATGAATAGTGATTTATAAAAAAATATAAACTTCACCCATAAATGTTTAAATATAATTTAGACATCATAAAAGTGGAAAACGGTCAAAGTATAAGTATTGGTATTTTTGTATAACCTAAATATTTAAATTACAATTTTTTGATGAATTTAATAATTTAAAATGAAATTTTATTTTCATAAACATTAATCATAAATTGTGACCTTATTGTCTTATGGTTATAAGATAATAAAATGGGATCGTGATTAATTTCTCAAGGTGTTATAAAACGAGTTATAGTTTTAAAGTTGTTTTTTGGAATAAATTAGGATTTTATTTAAAAATTTAATTAATTTTTTTTAAAAATTATTCTTAAAAAATGGTGTTCAATTTTTTAATTCTACACATCAAGAAATGGTTAGGGTGAATTTTTGAAATTTTTTCTGAAATTCTTATATTTTTTATGAATAGTGAAATATGGTAAAATACTGTATATACAAATTATCTGTTAAATGCACTATTTATGACAACAAGAGTGATATATAAAAATTTTTTTAGAACTCAAATGCACTTATTACTATTAGGGGCCAAATGAAACAACACTATTTTTTTTCTTGAGGGAATTCAGAAAATAATGAATAAAATATTCAAAATTTACGTCTCTTCTCCACTATAAAAATCCCCCATCACTCCCTCATCTCTTCACTCCTATAATCCTTGAATCTCTCCAATGTTCAGAAAAATTCCCTTCCATAGTCACTCGCATGTCCAACAAGCTCTTGTTCTTTCCAAAAGACCAAAACCCCTTCCCTTTAAGATATTCTCAAGGAGGTCAATTCAAGAGGTAAATTCAGATTTTATTTCTCTCATTTTCATTTCAAGTTCCTTTCTATTATTATCTTCTTCTAACCTCCTCTTTCCAAATGATCATGATAAATCTAATATGATATATATAAGGGAATTATATTAAGTTAATTTTATAACCATCATCAATATTCTTAATCTATCTCTTTTATTTAAAAAAATTATCATCAGTGAGGTTCCAAATTTACAACCTTCATGAATGAAGAAGTTTCTTTCTTCAATTTCTCCTTCATTATTGGTCATAAAACCATTTTTATTGTTTATCCAGACTATAATATATTCATTATAACCTATTTAATATTCAATAACCAGTATATGTACAAATTATTAAATCATTTGACCAAACTAGTTCCTAATAATCAAAATACCACTAAAATAATCTAAGTGAATGTCATTAATATTTCACCTAATGATTAATCCTCATCCCATGTAAAAAAATGATATAAATGACCTCTAAGACTTATTTATGTTCATAAAAAATATATAATTTCAATTATGGATATTTACATCCATTCCACATGAACATCTATAGGAAATAAACACTCTAGAATGATGGAATTCAATCATATAACTTATAAAAAATAAAATAAATAACTTAATAAATTATGATAAAATAATTAAATGTCTAATAGGTTCTTAATTAAGTCATTAATAAGTCTAATTTAATATTACATGACCTTAATTTTAGGAGCGGAACACATCCAGACTTAAGGTAAGGGTTTCTTCATCACTTCCATTTTTGTGAGATATTCAATAATCACTACTATTACTTTTTTATGGTGTATTTATACTGCCCATTGATGTTTCATATCACGAATGTATTTATTTTCATTTTATTCGATGTAACATTTGATGATCCTTAATTTTGGGGCATACAATTCAATTAATTACAAAGTTGTAAGGGTTTTTCACCAGAACCTCCACTTTCATTTGGTTTCTTTTATCAATTAATTACCTTAATAAAATTATTATGTATTATAATGTACTCTTAATAAAGTTTCATTGAGTGTTATATAAATGTTTACCAATTTTAATCCTTCTTTATTTTATGGGGAGTTGCACGTTTTAAATGGAACTTTCAAAATAATTTATCAAATACAAGCCTTATCCAAAGGAAATTCTCAAACTCTTACTTATTTTCAAGAGTCTCCTTATTCTCATTATATTCTAAGGGATTATGATTTTATTATTTCAAGGTGGTATGGGACACGTTTGGAATTCCTAAGTATTATTTCCTTAAGAAATTTTTAATGGTATCATTTAAAAGTATCTACCATATATAATGATAAATCTACCATATTTAATTAAATGGTTTATAATTAGTTTGAATGTGGATGTTCTACCTTAAAACCATTCACTAATATACCTTGAATGGTTAGTGTTTATTCTTAATGTTTAGAAAATGCTATTTACATTTCATATGTTATTTTCAATATGAATGTATATGTAATTTATATTTATCCCTTTTCAAATGAGGAATGCATTGGACTTAGTAAGTGTCAGGTGTGGTCTGCTATAACCCCTCGGTGCATCGGTAGGTCTCATGAGAAAAACTGTGGTCTTGGAAAAATCCCTTGAAAAAATGATTATTTATGGTCTTGGCATGAGGCTTGTACGGTATGGTTATGATGACTCGTATTATTCATTCCATCATTATGAAAATAGTATCGATGGTTCAGGTGGTTATTAGACTAGTAGAATACCCATGATTATGGAATTATTTATTAAGCTCTTATTCCTACCATAATTTTTTCATGTTTTTGTCAAACACATAAGTTTTTATTTATTCGACGGGCCTAATGTTTTTGTTATGATGTATTCCTCTTTATTTCTTACCCTTATTGAGCATTTTATCTCACCCATTTCTTATGTTTCATTTTCTCAGGACATGAAGAAGTTTATTATGAATGACCTGTAGGGATAAACTTAGAGTTTTTGATGTTCTCAATAAAACCTTTTTGTTGTTTTTTCATTGAAGTTGTAATGTTGAACCTATGTATGTATTCGGTTTTCCAAAACTACTAAACTACTTGGTACTTCAAGATTTTATTCTGTTTAATCAGGCCAATGTATTACAATAATGCACCAGCTATGGGCTTCTAAGGTTAGGGTGTTATAGTCATCCAATGTTATCAATCGTGGTGCAATTTCCTTATTTAAATAACAGTGTTAATATCTTCTCGAATCCTGGTATAATCACTCTATATCACATTATTTTAACACTAAGAAACAACACATCATCATCTAATTTATTCTTACATTTTACATGAGAAAATATTTTAATCTTATTAGACACTATGAAAGTTCTTATATCTTCATTGAAAACAGTAGGTTACTATAAAATATCCGTAGAGTTATTCATATGTGTTATATATTACTCCATACACATCAACTAAAACCTTTGAATTACACTTATTCACTATTGAAGTTAATATAAAATATGAAATGAAGCATCATTATTGATATTATGTATAACTAGATAATTTATTTGTATTATTAGATTATAGTTTAGGCGATACAATGTATCATCAAAGATATATTATGTATAATAGTTTAAACTTTCCAACACCTTGTAAATTTCATGATAAATTAATGAATTTCTTCCCCATATTTTCTTTTAAACTGAAGAATATTAGGTATGAACTATATCCTTCATAGAGTAAATTATAAATTACTGAAAAGACATCACCAAACATCTTAAACCTTATTTTTAACCATATAAAATGATTTGGAACTCAATCACATGTATGGAAAATAAGTAAAAACCCAACCACAATGAGATAAAAATCCCCCCCATTGGATCTATCTTCTATTCCTTATATTTTATCTCCGCCTCATCCTCAATACCTTTCCTTTAAAATCGCCTACCTGAATTAGATTACCTGAAACATGAATATCTATTTTTTCCCCTGTAATGAAAATAAGCATAGAGGTTCTTTATCATGGTAGTATCATACTTCTCAATGAAATGATTCATGAATCAATCACATCAATATATATATGATCGAAATTAATGTAGAAAAAAAGATATATTATTTCCAAAATGAAATTTGACTCTAAAAAAGAAATTTTATTGATACCAATTCAATAAACATCAATCCATATTTTCTAATTCAAAATTTTCAAGCTATCTCCTAAAATAAACTCAATAAATTAATTAAAAAAAATTAATGTAAAAGAAGTTTTCACCCACTATAGGTTATACGTAATCTTTGAATAAAAATCCATAATTATATGTGAGGGATTAGAAATATACCCTAATTTTTTTGGATAATTTTATTCACACTCATTTATTTCCTGAAATTCAAAAAATAATCAAATAAGATATTTTTTGTAATAATTTCAATAATCTACTCCTTAGATGGATCAAACTCTAGTTTAAATTTTCATCCATCCACTATCTTCGAGAAGAAATTATATGTGTTTTTTTATTTTTGAATATTAAAATGGATTCATTGATAGATTTTTTACACTCGGGTTATAATATCTAATACATAATGGGTATCATTAGAAACATGAATATCAATAATTTGATTCTTCATCAAGATCTTTTTTGTATCTTCCTTATATGAATTAATACACTCATAGTTAGTAAAATATAACATATAAAATTAATATTTCATATAATTACATGGAATACATCTTTGAAAAATAGATAAAATCCTTGTAGTGTAGATTTCCTATCCTCAACATGATCATCACAGTCATTATATACAAGGCCCTATAATTTGAAATCACATTCAGTGTCATAAAAAAACATTAATTAGACACACTTTTGATATATTTTAAAATTATATTAGCTTCCAAAATATATGACTCCTTTGTATCTGACTGATATAATTCCTATAGAGTTACATTATAAAAATTTCATGCTTTGGGGAAGTTATAAAAAATACAACCAATTAGTTTCTTGAATTCTCTCACCCTAGTGTCTTTTCCAATATCATCCTTAATAAATATTTTACCATCATGTATTGTTTTATAAAATACTCTATATTCATAAATGATGATCATTAAAGAAATTTTCTTGTGAGATGATAATGTTACCTCCATTGAACATAATTTATAATAAAAAGGTATTCCTGTCACAATGTATGGACACATAAATTTTATTCAACATTTATTTAGAAAATTATTCATTAATTTTTTTCATCATTGGAAATTATTATATCATTTACATATAAAATAACAATGAGTTATTTTTTGTTTGTCTAATTCACAAAAAAATAGGTTTCCCACTTCAAATTTTAAAAATTTCATGATCCTCAAAAATTCATCCAATATGAAGTTCCAAGTTCCAAGGTCTTTCAAAAACCTTAAATTTCATTGTTTAATTTTTTATTTTTATGGAACCCAACTCTAGTAGCCTATATATGGTATTTAAATTACTAAATTATCAAAAGATACAATTTATCACATTTCAAAGTATCAAATAGTTTAGTAGTCTTGAATAACTAGATACATGTAACACCCGAGACTTTTATGTTATATAAATTATCAAAGGAATCTTTTTCTACGCAACACTTGCTTGACTTGCTTTACACACAATCGCGACCTTCCTCGATAGCTTGCGTCGTACGCAATACCGAGTTTCACTAAACAACAATATGCTATTAAAACTAGCCGTTATGAATAGTAATAACCACTTTTTGAAATTTTATAAATTTTATTTTTCAAAATGGACTTCATTTTTGGACTCAGAATATCGAAATTAGCCTAGGGTGAAATTTTGGTATTTTTCTGAAAACTTTCAATTTTTGATGAATAGTGAAACCACTAAGTGGTAGGTTAAAAACTGAATTTCGCATAAAACTTAATTTTACCGCTTCTGTGAATGGAATTTCGAAAATCCGAGAGACACGGTTAATATCAAGGACTAAAATGTGGTTCAATGAGATGAAAATAATTTTTTGGTGAATAGTAACTTTTTACGATTTTTACCGCGGTTAATAGTAAATAGGGTAACTAAGGGTAAATATGATATTAATATTACCCTAACACATGTCCTAATTCTATTGGACAAGTGTAATTCGACCAAAAACAAACTTAGGAATAAAATATGACCATTTAGGCCACTTGGATTAGATTAGGACATTTATTATTAATTTATTTAAAGAAGGGTTAAAATAGTTAAAATCAAAGTTTAATAAGTAAATCATTTTTAATATGGGGTTATACATAAGATAAATTCAATTGTAAATATTCATTAGAAAGCTAAAAATATTTCCTACATGATGATATTTTATTTGTAATTTTTAGACATTAAATAATTTAATTTATTTATGACATAATGATGATGCAGTAATTATCTTATTAATGAAATATTGACATAATTAATGTTATAAACACCAAAATAAATGTAATTTGAGACTTTTTATGAATTACACTAATTTTCTAGGTTACTATGATATATTAGTGTTGATTTAATCAACTTGGTTCGAACATATAATTCTGTTATGAATTTCAAACAAATCATATATCAAATAGTGTCAAAATTGACACAAAATAGTTTTTAAATCAAATATTATATTATTAATTGTTATTTTATTCCTAAAAATCTAAGGTTCGGCCAAATGACTTAGATAAGGATATATATATTAATAATAAACAATTTGGGGTTCGTTTGGCATGTTATAGTAAGTGTATTAACCATATAGTGAAGGAAAACAAAAAGACACGGTAAAAGTTAAAATAATTAACTTAGAGTTAAATCTAATTGATAAGGTTAAAATAATACCCTAAACTTGTCTAAATCCTATTGGTTGATAGTATTTCGACCCATCCCCACTTTATCTTCGAAATAAGACCCTTTGGAACCATTATAAACCGATTTTGACTTTAATATAAAATAATACTTTGAGATATTCCTAAGGTGCCCCTCTCCTCCCTTATAAAAGGGCACCTCCTCCCTCTCCTCCTCACACCAAATTGAGCACTCAAGCTCGGCCAACCCCTTCCATTTTCTCCTCTCCACTTCCCTAGAATAATCCTAGAGGTCCTGGTCTTCTCCAAAGACCAATCTTAGTTCCTTAAGTGGAGGATTCAAAGAAGCGTTCCAAAGAAGAGGTAATATCCATTACCGATCTTTTCAATTTCTTTCTTCTTCAACTTCTTATTCTTTAGTTGTTTCATGATAAAGTAATAACATCAGTATTACTTACATACTGATATGTTATTATAAATATGAAACAACCCTAATTCACCTTCTATCCATCCTACGGAAAAATGAAATCACCACGCGTGCGTACGTACGGAATACCATCTCCACGCCGTGGTGTAATCTATTTTCCACCATCACCTTACAAGGATAGGTATAATGGTGTAATGAGTAACTACATATGATTATTATGAAGTAATATTGATACTGAAATAATATATATATTCTCCAATACAATTCCACGATCATAGGAACGATATCATCACTCGTGCGTACGTACGGAATACCGTCTCCACGATGTGATGCGACTCGTTCTACATGATCTTCATTTCATAATGATTACATAAATGAATTAAATAAATGAATATGGTATATAATACACTAATACCATTCTGGAAATGAATTATCTATAACCTAAAGATAAGAACAAGAATTTATTCGACAAAACACGCATAAGAACAAAAAGTTATAAAGACCCAAGTAACAAGTAACAATGAAATATTACTAACAAGAAGCTAATAATATGACCATATATGATATCATATAAATATGTATGATTCTGGAATAAGTCAATAACATTATTTAAACCATTATACAGGAGCTTCGGACACGTACAAAGCTAATCGGACCTAAGGTAAGGGAAATATCACAATCTCATTTTTATCCGAGATTGTTTATTCATAAGTATTTACTGGGGTGTATTTTATCATCCACATCCATGTTTCATCAATATGTAATATTATTTCCATCCACCTAAAATTGTTTAAATCCATTTTTACCCTTCGGTGAGTTTTTAGTAATATCTATGAAAGGAATCTTTTGTCATATGAGGTACTTTTTGACTTTTCCGACAAAAGTACGAAGAATGTTTTTTTTAACTTATACGGCACGAACGGATTTATACTGTTTTATAAAGCCTTATTTTTAATGAAGCTTCCTCTAAAAGATTTCATGACTATTTTCAATAAAATATCTTTCTTTTAAAATTGCATGATGTTTTGTGAAAAGAAATTGATTTTAAAGAAGAAAGGATATTTTCCTAAAGAATTCATTTCAAGTGTTTTATCAAAAGTATTTTCCATCTAAGATAATAAAGGGTTCTGTTTATATCCATATTTTTACATTGATTTGACTATGTTGTGATGGAATTATGTTTATGAATTCCTTTATCTTATATGAATGGTTTTATGATGTCATGTTGTTTAAGAATCCCATTTTTATTACATGGGTTATGAAATGATGTATGATTTATGATTTTGTGGCACACATAAGAATGGTATCATTAAGAGATGGGTGGGACCTATATCTCCCTCCAATGCATTGGGTAAAGATTTTATATCTCATGAGATAGACATGGCTGGAACGGAAGGTTATTTCGGTTCAGTGATACAGGACTGAAACGAGGAGTGAACTCGGTTCAGAAAGGGACTTTGTCCACTAAGATAGTCTTGGCAATGAGTCATGACTAACAAGAAATGATTTTCCATGATTATGTGTGCATGCCACAAAGTTTCAAGTTTTATGTTATGATTTTGGGGATCTCATTTTCACTTCTATGATTTATTCCATGTTAAGATATTATGATCTCTTTTGCAGGTTTTGATTTTCAAAAAGATATGATATGATTTTTATTTCCTTTATTTGCCCTTGCTGAGCATTTGAGATCACCCTTTTATGTTTTCTTTTCCCCAGGTCAGGAAGATGGATATTAAGTAGAATATGCTAAAAGGGACCCTAGATATGATGAAATAAATGGGAGACACTGTAGAAGATTTATGAACCAGTTGTTTATGTTTCCCAGTTTCTAAAGACACTATACCTATACGGTCCTTTGTGGTTTTGTCATATGTTGTAATAAGTGTGCTTCAATTTTGAAGTATTAACAATGTATGTAAAGTATGGGTCGTTATAGTTGGTATCAGAGGAAAGGTATAGTCAACCTTTGGAAACTAGGATGTGAAAGCCTTAGTAAGAACCCTAAGGATAAGTCTAAGCATAGAACACAATATTAGTGTTTTAGAAATGTCCTTGAATAACCTAGGATAAGACCTTAAGCATGAAAATTTTATTCTTGAATTATGTGGTTTCCTATTATAATTAGTGTTGCTCACACTATTCTTCTTGGTTTTAGTCAATGGCTGGAACCCGAAGGAACCGTGTTAATGCGGAATGCGATGGGCAATGCAATGATTGTCCCCCTGAGCAACCAAACGATATGGGAGCTGGAATGCAAAATCTTGTATCCATGCTCACACAACTTTCTCAAGCTATGAATCATGCAAGATTTCCAAACGAGCAAAGGAGGGAGCAACATTCTGTTGAATCCTTCATGAGGCAGCGTCCACCTTCTTTCAGCGGGTCTACTGATCCATTAGTTGCTGAACAATGGATTAGTACTACTGAAAAGATATTTTCAGTTCTTCAATGTTCTGAACATGATAAAGTCGTCCTAGCAGTGTACCGTTTGGAAGGAGATGCTGATCAATGGTGGAATCTTGTTAAGAATACGAGGCAAAGAGATGAAATTGAGTCTATGGAATGGGACGAGTTCAAGAACTTATTTTTCAATAAGTACTTCCCTCGTATTCTCCGAACAAAGATGGAGAAAGAGTTTCTTGAACTGAAGCAAAGGGATGATGAATCTGTTAGTACCTATGAAGCAAATTTTACAAGACTTGCAAGGTACGCTTCTGGTATTATTATCCAACCTGAGAGTAAGATCGATCGATTCTTTAGTGGCTTAAAACCAAGTCTTTGAAGGGCGTTAGCCATAAGGGACTTCAATAGCTATGAGGAAATCGTTCGATGTGCTCTCAAAGTCGAGATGGAGATTGGAGTAACCCATCAGTCACATGGGTTTGATAAGAAGAGGAAGATGGAATTCAAAGGAAACTCTAAAGAGCACACTGAAAAGAAGATGAACTTTCCCTTATGCTCAAAGTGTGGAAAGAAACATGGAGGGAGTTGTCTTAAAGGGACAAGTAAATGTTTTAAATGTGGAAAGGAAGGTCATCGGGCATTTGAATGTCGTGATAATGGGAAGAAGATGTCTAATGACGCAAACAAAGGAAGGGATACACAGAATGAACCTACTACACTTCAATGTTTCAAGTGCAAGGAGATGGGGCATTATGCCAATCAATGCCCAAATCCAAGGGTTGATGATGATGGTCGACGTCAACAAAATCTTAAGGCTAAAGACAAAGGAAAGTCACATGCAATTTCTATCAGCGATGTGGAGTACGATAACGAAGTGGTGAAAGGTACACTTACCATCCACTCTAAAGTAGAAAATGTTTTATTTGATTCTGGATCCACCCACTCTTTTATTTCTGAAGAATTTTCTAAGGGTATCACCGTATTACCTCAACAATTAGATGTTGAGTTAGCCGTGACAACACCTAATGGCACATCAATCGCATCAAAAGTTTATAATTCTTCTCCGATCGAAGTTTGTGGGAAAGTGCTTCCTGCAAATCTTGTGATCCTTCCTTTAGTGGAATTTGATGTGATTCTTGGCATGGATTGGCTTTCTCTACATGGAGCTCATATCAATTGCCAAAGAAGGGAAGTCACATTTCATATTCCAGATCAATCTACGATCGTCTATCAATGCAAGGATGAACATAACCTTCCAGTGGAAATTCCTTCCATCTTATGGGTCATGATTCCACTAAATGAAGGTTATTTATCTCAAATGGTTGGAGAGAAACTTACGATTAAGAATATTCCTATTGTACGGGAGTTTGATGATGTCTTTCCGGAGGAATTGCCGGGTCTTCCACCAAATCGTGAAGTTGAGTTTTCAATAGAACTCATACCGGGTGCTTTGCCTATTTCAAAGACACCTTATAGAATGGCCCCAATTGAGTTGCAGGAATTGAAGAAGCAACTTCAAGAGAATCTTGATAAGGGATTCATACGCCCTAGTGCGTCACCTTGGGGAGAACCTGTTCTATTTGTTAAGAAGAAAGATGGATCAATGAGACTCTGCATTGATTATCGAGAACTTAACAAGATCACTATCAAGAACAAATATCCTCTCCCACGCATTGATGACTTATTTGACCAACTACGCGGAGCTCAATACTTTTCCAAGATTGATCTTCGTTCAGGGTATCATCAATTAAGGGTCAAAAGGGAGGATATACCAAAGACGGCTTTCCGTACAAGGTATGGACACTATGAATTTATAGTGATGCCATTTGGTCTTACTAATGCCCCTGCTATCTTCATGGATCTAATGAATAGAGTCTTTAGAGACTATCTTGATCAATTTGTGGTAGTCTTTATAGACGATATTCTTGTCTATTCAAAGAGCAAGGAAGAGCATGAAGATCACTTGAGAATTATATTGAAGACCCTGAGAAAGGAGAAGCTTTATGCCAAATTTACCAAGTGTGAATTTTGGCTTCAAAAAGTTGCATTTTTGGGTCATATAATCTCAAAAGAGGGGATATCTGTGGATCCAGCAAAAACAGAGGTTATCGAAAGATGGTCGAGACCAACCACAGTAACTGAGATCCGATGTTTTCTTGGTTTGGCTGGATATTATCGACGTTTTGTAAAAGATTTTTCACGATTATCTAATCCACTCACCAAGTTGACTCGGAAAGGAGTTAAGTTTGTCTGGACAGAGGAATGTGAAGAGAATTTCAAGGAGTTGAAAAGAAGGTTATCCAGTGCACCTGTGCTCACACTGCCTTGTAGTGGAGAAAGGTTTGTGATCTACAGTGATGCATCCAAGAAGGGATTGGGGTGTGTTCTTATGCAAAATGATATGGTGATAGCTTATGCCTCACGACAGTTGAAAATCCATGAGCAAAATTACCCAACACATGATTTGGAGTTGGCTGCGGTAATCTTTGCATTAAAGATTTGGAGGCATTACCTTTATGGTGAAAGGTGTGATATTTATACTGATCATAAAAGTTTAAAGTATATTTTCACACAAAAGGAGTTGAATATGCGTCAAAGAAGATGGTTGGAGCTGATTAAGGATTATGACTGCTCAATCCATTACCACCCTGGGAAAGCAAACAAGGTGGCAGATGCATTAAGTCGACAAGACCATGCTAGTTTATCCATGATGAGGATCACAAAAGATCCAATATTTATGGATTTACAAAGGATGGATCTTGGAATTATAATGGAAGGGGAAAAATCTTATCTTTCTCAAATGAATGTTCAACCATCTATACATGTGAAGATTAAAGAGGCACAGAAAGAAGATGTCGAGTTACAAAAGAAGGTGAGAAATGTTCCTGAATTCAACCTTGATTGTGATGGGATAATAAAGTTCAGGAATCGGGTTTGTGTTCCTCCCATCCCCGAATTAAAGAAGGAGCTGCTGGATGAGGCTCATAGTTCTTCATTCTCTCTTCATCCTGGAAGCACGAAGATGTATAGGGACCTGAAAGAGTACTTCTGGTGGGATGGCATGAAAAGAGATGTTGCTGAATTTGTCTCTCGATGCTTGGTTTGTCAACAAGTTAAAGCTGAGAGACAGAAGTCTAAGGGGATGTTACAACCATTACCCATACCCGAATGGAAATGGGAAAACATCACTATGGACTTTGTCACAGGACTTCCTAAAACATCCAAAGGCAATAATGCTATTTGGGTCATAGTTGATCGTCTTACAAAGTCTGCACACTTCATTCCTATTAGAGAGGATTTCTCTCTAGATCAGCTTGCCAGGATATATGTAAAGGAAGTGGTAAGATTACATGGAGTACCACTTTCTATTATATCTGATCGGGATCCGAGATTTACCTCGAAGTTCTGGCGAAGTCTTCAGCATACTCTGGATACAGAGTTGAGTTTCAGCACTGCTTATCATCCCCAGACAGACGGTCAATCTGAGAGAACAATTCAAACCCTAGAAGATATGTTGAGAGCTTGCTCTATGGATTTCAAAGGAGGTTGGGATCAACACCTACCTTTGGTAGAATTTTCTTATAATAATAGCTTTCACTCCAGTATTCAGATGGCTCCTTATGAATCTCTCTATGGAAAGAAATGCAGGACTCCAACTTGCTGGGATGAAGTTGGGGAAAGAAAGCTATTAGGACCTGATCTCGTTGATGAAATGGCAGAAAAGGTCAGATCTATTCAACAACACATAAGAGCAGCTCAGAGTCGACAGAAAAGCTATGCCGACAACCGAAGAAAAGACCTAGAGTTTGAAGTGGGTGATAAAGTGTTCTTACGAATATCTCCCTGGAAGAGGGTTATGAGATTTGGAAACAAGGGGAAGTTGAGCCCTAGATATATCGGCCCTTTCGAAATACTGGATCGTGTTGGGAAGGTAGCTTACCGATTGGCGCTTCCACCGAATCTCTCTCAAGTTCACGATGTGTTCCATGTATCTCTCCTGAGAAAGTACATACCAGATCCTTCACATGTACTCAGCTCAGAAGTTGTACCACTGGAGCAAGATCTTTCTTATGAAGAACAGCCGATAGAGATTCTGGATCGTAGCGAAAAAGTCCTACGAAACAAGACCACTCGCTTGGTGAAAGTTTTATGGAGGAACCACCAACTTGAAGAAGCTACATGGGAGCTTGAGGATATGATGAGGGAGAAGTATCCTCATCTGTTTGTTACAAAGTGACGAATTTCGAGGGAGAAATTCTTTTTAAGGGGGGTAGAATGTAACACCCGAGACTTTTATGTTATATAAATTATCAAAGGAATCTTTTTCTATGCAACACTTGCTTGACTTGCTTTACACGCAATCGCGACCTTCCTCGATAGCTTGCGTCGTACGCAATACCGAGTTTCACTAAACAACAATATGCTATTAAAACTAGGCGTTATGAATAGTAATAACCACTTTTTGAAATTTTATAAATTTTATTTTTCAAAATGGACTTCATTTTTGGACTCAGAATATCGAAATTAGCCTAGGGTGAAATTTTGGTATTTTTCTGAAAACTTTCAATTTTTGATGAATAGTGAAACCACTAAGTGGTAGGTTAAAAACTGAATTTCGCATAAAACTTAATTTTACCGCTTCTGTGAATGGAATTTCGAAAATCCGAGAGACACGGTTAATATCAAGGACTAAAATGTGGTTCAATGAGATGAAAATAATTTTTTGGTGAATAGTAACTTTTTACGATTTTTACCGCGGTTAATAGTAAATAGGGTAACTAAGGGTAAATATGATATTAATATTACCCTAACACATGTCCTAATTCTATTGGACAAGTGTAATTCGACCAAAAACAAACTTAGGAATAACATATGACCATTTAGGCCACTTGGATTAGATTAGGACATTTATTATTAATTTATTTAAAGAAGGGTTAAAATAGTTAAAATCAAAGTTTAATAAGTAAATCATTTTTAATATGGGGTTATACATAAGATAAATTCAATTGTAAATATTAATTAGAAAGCTAAAAAGATTTCCTACATGATGATATTTTATTTGTAATTTTTAGACATTAAATAATTTAATTTATTTATGACATAATGATGATGCAGTAATTATCTTATTAATGAAATATTGACATAATTGATGTTATAAACACCCAAATAAATGTAATTTGAGACTTTTTATGAATTCCACTAATTTTCTAGGTTACTATGATATATTAGTGTTGATTTAATCAACTTGGTTCGAACATATAATTCTGTTATGACTTTCAAACAAATCATATATCAAATAGTGTCAAAATTGACACAAAATAGTTTTTAAATCAAATATTATATTATTAATTGTTATTTTATTCCTAAAAATCTAAGGTTCGGCCAAATGACTTAGATAAGGATATATATATTAATAATAAACAATTTGGGGTTCGTTTGGCATGTTATAGTAAGTGTATTAACCATATAGTGAAGGAAAACAAAAAGACACGGTAAAAGTTAAAATAATTAACTTAGAGTTAAATCTAATTGATAAGGTTAAAATAATACCCTAAACTTGTCTAAATCCTATTGGTTGATAGGATTTCAACCCATCCCCACTTTATCTTCGAAATAAGACCCTTTGGAACCATTATAAACCGATTTTGACTTTAATATAAAATAATACTTTGAGATATTCCTAAGGTGCCCCTCTCCTCCCTTATAAAAGGGCACCTCCTCCCTCTCCTCCACACACCAAATTGAGCACTCAATCTCGGCCAAACCCTGCCATTTTCTCCTCTCCACTTCCCTAGAATAATCCTAGAGGTCCTGGTCTTCTCCAAAGACCAATCTTAGTTCCTTAAGTGGAGGATTCAAAGAAGCGTTCCAAAGAAGAGGTAATATCCATTACCGATCTTTTCAATTTCTTTCTTCTTCAACTTCTTCTTCTTTAGTTGTTTCATGATAAAGTAATAAAATCAGTATTACTTACATACTGATATGTTATTATAAATATGAAACAACCCTAATTCACCTTCTATCCATCCTACGGAAAAATGAAATCACCACGCGTGCGTACGTACGGAATACCGTCTCCACGCCGTGGTGTAATCTATTTTCCACCATCACCTTACAAGGATAGGTATAATGGTGTAATGAGTAACTAAATATGATTATTATGAAGTAATATTGATACTGAAATAATATATATATTCTCCAATACAATTCCACGATCATAGGAACGATATCATCACTCGTGCGTACGTACGGAATACCGTCTCCACGATGTGATGCGACTCGTTCTACATGATCTTCATTTCATAATGATTATATAAATGAATTAAATAAATGAATATGGTATATAATACACTAATACCATTCTGGAAATGAATTATCTATAACCTAAAGATAAGAACAAGAATTTATTCGACAAAACACGCATAAGAACAAAAAGTTATAAAGACCCAAGTAACAAGTAACAATGAAATATTACTAACAAGAAGCTAATAATATGACCATATATGATATCATATAAATATGTATGATTCTGGAATAAGTCAATAACATTATTTAAACCATTATACAGGAGCTTCGGACACGTACAAAGCTAATCGGACCTAAGGTAAGGGAAATATCACAATCTCATTTTTATCCGAGATTGTTTATTCATAAGTATTTACTGGGGTGTATTTTATCATCCACATCCATGTTTCATCAATATGTAATATTATTTCCATCCACCTACAATTGTTTAAATCCATTTTTACCCTTCGGTGAGTTTTTAGTAATATCTATGAAAGGAATCTTTTGTCATATGAGGTACTTTTTGACTTTTCCGACAAAAGTACGAAGAATGTTTTTTTTTAACTTATACGGCACGAACGGATTTATACTGTTTTATAAAGACTTATTTTCATGAAGCTTCCTCTAAAAGATTTCATGACTATTTTCAATAAAATATCTTTCTTTTAAAATTGCATGATGTTTTGTGAAAAGAAATTGATTTTAAAGAAGAAAGGATATTTTCCTCAAGAATTCATTTCAAGTGTTTTATCAAAAGTATTTTCCATCTAAGATAATAAAGGGTTCTGTTTCTATCCATATTTTTACATTGATTTGACTATGTTGTGATGGAATTATGTTTATGAATTCTTTTATCTTATATGAATGGTTTTATGATGTCATGTTGTTTAAGAATCCCATTTTTATTACATGGGTTATGAAATGATGTATGATTTATGATTTTGTGGCACACATAAGAATGGTATCATTAAGAGATGGGTGGGACCTATATCTCCCTCCAATGCATTGGGTAAAGATTTTATATCTCATGAGATAGACATGGCTGGAACGGAAGGTTATTTCGGTTCAGTGATACAGGACTGAAACGAGGAGTGAACTCGGTTCAGAAAGGGACTTTGTCCACTAAGATAGTCTTGGCAATGAGTCATGACTAACAAGAAATGATTTTCCATGATTATGTGTGCATGCCACAAAGTTTCAAGTTTTATGTTATGATTTTGGGGATCTCATTTTCACTTCTATGATTTATTCCATGTTAAGATATTATGATCTCTTTTGCAGGTTTTGATTTTCAAAAAGATATGATATGATTTTTATTTCCTTTATTTGCCCTTGCTGAGCATTTGAGCTCACCCTTTTATGTTTTCTTTTCCCCAGGTCAGGAAGATGGATATTAAGTAGAATATACTAAAAGGGACCCTAGATATGATGAAATAAATGGGAGACACTGTAGAAGATTTATGAACCAGTTGTTTATGTTTCCCAGTTTCTAAAGACACTATACCTATACGGTCCTTTGTGGTTTTGTCATATGTTGTAATAAGTGTGCTTCAATTTTGAAGTATTAACAATGTATGTAAAGTATGGGTCGTTATAATACAAGCATGATTACCATTTTTATTACATTGTAAAAAATTATAAAAAAAATAATATTATTAATATTAATTATTATGTAGCCTTGAACTCAATAAAATATTTCTTATTTATATCCTATTGAATTAAAAAAATAAAGTTGAGTTCAAATTCTTAGTACGTGATATCTATAGTGGACTAAATCATGAGTGAATAAGGAATAATCAACATGAAATGATAAATAAATGAAAACACATTACATTTAATCAATACCTTTAGAATAAAAATTAATCCTTATATTTTTTCAATGAATAAATATTGTGGATAGTTATCACTAAGATATAAATATAGGAAATGATTAATATTGGTCATTATTTTTTTTGGAAATTGTAACGACCCGAATCCGGAGCCCCTCCACTGGTGCCCCGTACCGGGTTCTCCACATGACCTCAAGTGTGTTTCCCCAAATGCCAGAGGCTGTCGACTAGCTGCGAGGGCCTTGGTGAGTCAGTGGGGGAAACTATGCCCTCATTCGGTAAAGTATACAGCGAAAAAAACAACCAGACATGATAGCAGAAACAATCAACAACATAAAAAAATTGAAGTAAACAGCGGAAGCAATGGATATATAATAATGATGCAACATGGTACAAATGTCGATGGAAAGAAGTAAACAACCCAACATGCTGAAGTACAACTGAAAAAAATTGCAAAGAAAACAAAGTAAACTCCTCAGCATCGCAGCCTCGGCTCGGTCCCATGCTCTCCAGCTCTAGTGAATCAAGAAACTGAAGTAGAAGGGCGCTTTCCCTTATCTATACCTGCAACAACATAGTATTCTTGGGTCCAAAAGCATGGCCCAAACAGGGTGTGAGATACAGTCCAATTAGGCAATCACCCCAAATATTTGTGCCTGACAGTCAATGAATACTTGGCAGTAATAAAACAATAAGCAGTAAACAAAAACACAAGCAGCTACAATCTATAGTTCTAACAAAAGAAGTGCACAAGTAAACAACCAGAAACTAAGGAAAAAGGACACCCTCTAGGTAGCTCGCATACCCTAACCCCTATGGTTCAACCTATAAGTACTAGAAACCCTCTAGGTGGCACACACCATCTCACCCCACTAGTTTAGTTATGAAATTAATAGACTCTGTGGGGAAGCACCCACCACCAATTCCCCCTATAGTGTCGTATCATACCAAAGGCTCTTTGGGGAAGCACTCAACGTCAATTCCCCCTGTGGACCGCATTGAGGAACTACAAACTCTCTGGGGAAGCACTCAACGTCAATTCCCTCTTTGGTCTACCAATCTAGGTTCTCAAAGTCCTGAATGAAAATAAACGTCTTCAGCGCACATACATCGTCCAAGTAAACCTGAAGAACCACTTGGCTACCATTCTAAGGCTCAACAACAATAAAGTAGTAGTTCCACTATCCTACGGCTAGGCATGGCAACTAGAAAAACAGCAAACAGGTAGAACAAACATGGAAAAGCATCCTGAGCACAAAATAAAGTACTCTACTTACAAGCATAAAACTCTACTACAACAATCATGCAAAGAATGTAAAAAACAAGGGAAAAACAAGAAAACCCACAATTCCCCGCCCAAGGGAATTTGTGAAATTTGCAAAAAAATACTCATCGAATTTCAACAAAAATGCACAAACCACCTACCTCGATCCTAGGAGATCGATCTATGTGAATCACGATGCTTGATTCCTCTTAGAACATCATAGATATGAGAAAACACACAAAACTCTCAACCCACGATAACTCGAAAATGAGGAGGAAACATGGAACAAGGATAAAGTAGAAGAGAGAACTCACTACTGTGCTTCCAACGCAATCTACCGTGCCCGAATCGAAGATCGGACGGAGAGGCGGGATCTCAGGGAAGATCTGTCTGTACGGGTCACTCTCGATCAAACCAGACCTAGAAGAAGACGAATATCGTGATGAGGCGCGACCCCGGTCTGTTTAGTGAAATAAAAGAAAAGTACATGACGTGTATTTTTAAAGTACATGGCGTGTAGTGGGTTTTTCTATACTTCGGTAAAAACAGCCTCCATGTCACCCCTACACACCGTGTGTGTAACCCGGGCACGACCAGCACACGGCTTCAAGCCGGGGAAGAGTACACGATGTGTACTCAGAAAGTACATGGCATGTACTTTGAAAATTTATAAAAAGTTTATTTTTCTTAAAAAATCTGGAAAAAGGGAAAAAAATACCTGAAAAGAAGATCAAGGTTCATACATGGTTCCCCACTTAAAGAA
The DNA here is from genome assembly GCA_963277665.1 of Viscum album. Taxonomy (NCBI): domain Eukaryota; kingdom Viridiplantae; phylum Streptophyta; class Magnoliopsida; order Santalales; family Viscaceae; genus Viscum; species Viscum album. Next base: position 806,738 of record CAUJRU010000353.1, on the reverse strand, counting down.
ATTCATCCACGAATTTCCCTAATGCGGCGTAGAAGAAGGATCCACAAAAAGCTATAGCCACTGTGATCGTACATAGGTCTCCCTTTCCCAGGTCTTGTCCTATACTCGCCCGGGCTTCCATAGAACCCGTACCAGAGGAACAGATCACCCGCAGAGAACCTTTGTACTGCGATCGACAATCCAGATAAGATGCTCCTCAAATGATGCATCCGATTCAATATCAACCTCCTCAGGTTGAAAGACATGAGACGGGTCTGAAAAGTAACGTCGGAGCTGAGAGACATGGAAGAAATCATGCATGGACCGGTACCTCTGAGGTAGCTGCAACCGATAGGCGACCGACCCAACTCTCTCCAAAACCTCGAACTGCCCGACGTACCACGGTGAAAGCTTACCCTGTCTCTGAATCCTTTTGTGTCCCAACCTCGGCGCGACACGCAGGAAAACCTGATCCCCGACCTCGAACTCCAGAGGTCATCTCCGTTGGTCATCATAAGACTTTTGTCGAGACTGTGCTGTATCCATCCTCTTCCAGATCAGCTCAATCTACTATGAGGTCTCCTGAACGAGACGAGGTCCCAGTACAGCTACATCTCTTGGCTCCAGCCAACATAAGGGTGATCAGCATAGCCTATCTTACAATGCCTCGTATGGTTCCATCTGAATGGTCACCTGGAAACTGTTGTTGTAGGAGAACTCCACCAGAGTAATATGATTCTCCCAAGAACCGCCAAAGTCTAGAATGTTGGCTTGGATCATATCCTCAAGCACCTGAATTGGGCGCTCGGACTGGCCATCAGTCTTGGGATGGTATGTTGTACTCAAAAGTACCTATGTGCCCAAGGCCTTCTGAAGTTCCTACCAGAACCGAGAGGTAAAGCGCACATCCCTGTCTGAAACAATGGAGTGTGGAACTCCATGCAGATGAATGATCTCTCAGATGTAAAGTCATCCCTGATCATCAACACTGAAGGTCTCCTTGATCGGAAATAAGTGAGAAACCTTCGTGAGCCTGTCAACGACAACCCAAACAACATCGTTTCCTCAAGGCGTCCTCGGCAATCCGATCATGAAGTCCATTGCAACATCGTTCCACTTCCACTCCGGAATGGGTAACTGCTGTAAAAGGCATGCTGGTCGCTGATGCTCTGCTTTCACTTGCTGACAAGTAGAACATCTCATGACAAAACCAACAACATCTTTCTTCAAACCTAGCCACCAGTACTGGTGATGAAGATCCTGATACATCTTGGTGATGCCAGGATGAACTTCCCAAACAGAGGAATTAAAATCCCGCATCAGCTCCTCACGTATGTCTGCTAGCACCCATACACGTCCCTAGAAACACAAGATCTCATCCTTTCCGACTGTCTATCTAGGAAGAGGGTCATCTCCTGACACACCCTCCTGCATGAATAAGCCTATAGAGTCTGATAGCTGCCTCATTCGTACCCGATTGAGAAGTGTAGAGGTAACAACTATAGAAGATAGTAAATTCTGTCCCTGTCTATCGTGAACCTCCAGATGCATCTCAGAGAACAGAGCCATGAGCTGCCACTCACTGTTGTCCTCCTGAACTGCCTGAATCTGAGTTATCCTGCTCAACATGTCTGCCAGTGCGTTGCATTTCCCCAGCATATCGGCAAGCTTGAAATAAAAAGACTGAAGATACTCAAACCACCTGCACTATCTCAGATTCAGATCACGCTGAGTGAAGAAGTACTTGAGACTCTTATCGTCTATGAAGACCACAAAGTTCTCTCCCAGCAGATAGTGTCTCCAAAAGCATAAGGCATGAACAACAGCTGCCAACTCCAGATCGTGCGTAGGGTAGTTTCTCTCATGTGGCCTCAACTACCGAGATTCGTACGCAACGACACCATATCCCTACATAAGAACAGCTCCTATCATGATACCTGAAGCATCACAGTAAACAGTGTAGCTCTATCCTAGCTCTGGTAAGACTAGTATCGGTGCTGATATCAATCTCCCTTTCAGCTCCTGAAAGGTTGACTCACAAGAATCTGACCATAAGGACTTCAACCCCTTCTTGGTCAGACCTGTCAAAGGTGCTGCTAGATGAGAAAAGTACTGAATGAAGCGTCTATAGTATCCATCCAGCCCTATGAAACTCTGTACCTCAAAAACGTTCTTCGGCTGCTCCCAAGAAACAATATCTCTCACTTTCTCTAGGTCTACAGATACTCCTAATTCTGAGATGACATGACCCACGAAGTGAATCTGATCCATTTAGAAGTGCCACCTCGATAGTTTAGCATAAAGCTGATGCTCTCTTAGTGTACTCATAATGATCTCAAGATGTGTGGCATGGTCGTGTCGATTGTGAGAGTACACCAAGATATCGTCCACAAAGACCATGACGAATGAGTCCAAGTAGGGATGGAACACTCGGTTCATCAGTGCCATGAAAAATGAAAGCGCGTTTGTGAGACCGAACGGCATGACTATATACTCGTATAGACCATACCTACTCCTGAAGGCTGTCAGAGGTATATCTGATGGTCTAACGTGCAACTGATGATAGAAGGACCTCAAATCGATCTTCGAGAACACATAAGCTCCTCGAAGTTGATCAAAGAGGTCATCGATCCTCGGAAAAGGATATCGGTTCTTGACCATCAACTAGTTCAGCTTCCAATAATCCACATAAAGCTGAGGGGTACCTTCTGCCTTCTTTGCAAATAGGATAGGCGAACCCCAGGGAGAAGTACTGGGTTGGATGAAACCCTTTTCCTGCAACTCCTCCAACTGATTCTTGAGCTCTTGAAACTCAGTTGTGGCCATCATATAAGGAGGTATGGACATAAGTTCTACTCCTGGAATGAGATCAATAGAAAAGTCTACCTCACGCTCTAGAGGCAAACCCTAAAAGTCCTTTGGAAGACATCCCTGAAACAATCCACCACTGGAGGAAAGTCCAGCTGTGGAGTCCCCTGATCATCCAGATAAAGACTAGTAATCTGGGCTGTCACCCTTCCTAGCCCATGATGCTCGAGTCCAGCTTGACTCGCCTGAACATCCCATTCGCCTCTATGAAGAAAAGATTCACCCTCTAGTGAAACTCACTCTACGATGATAATAGTCGACGACTGCCTGGAAGGGAACCAACCAGTCCATCCCGAGGATGAAATCATAGCCTATCATCTCTAGGACATAGAGATCCTATAAAAAATGATACCCTGCAACCTCGAGAGGGCACTCTCTACACTGGCATACACCAGATGTCCTCATCCCCAAAGGTGTGTCTAGTGTCAACGAGTCGGCAGAAGAAAAGATGCAGAGCCCAAGGCTCTCCATGACAGTAACAGAGATAAAGCTATGTGTAGTGCTAGTATCGAAAAGGGATGAAGATAAAACTGAGGCTACTAAAATCGTACCTCAAATTGTAGAAGGGCCAGGATCCTGCTCCTGATAGGTTTTCTCCATGGCGAAAGAGTGGCCTGCACTGTGGCCCTGCGCCCCTGGCTGACCACTCTGAGCTGAACCTCCCTACTGGTGCTGAGGGACTGGTGGCTGGCCTCCACGACCTCAACCTCCACCTCAGCACGAATGGCTTTAAGAACTCCATTTCCCCGACTGGTGAGAGACTGGTGGGGCTAGTCCTGAATGAGGAGTCATGGAAGAACCCCAGTCACCAGCTGCTGGTGAGAAAACCAAGTAGAAATGCTGAATGTGAACCATCTTGCCGCAAGATCGGCACTCCACGGGGTCCCTCTGGCACCGCGGTCTCATGTTCCCTAACAGGCCACACTGGTAGCATGACACCTGGCTGCTTGATGATGCATCAATCTTCCTAGGTTCACCGCGCGTAGGCTCTCTATTACGCTTCCTACTGTCATCTGAAGGAAGACTAGCTCTGGAAGCAGAACCGCCCTGGTTCGCAGCTTCAGAGTCTCTCTCAGATTGCGCTCCGCAATCAGTGCCTAGTTGAAGATGGAAGTGATGGACGTCAGCTGGATGATGTTCACCTGCGAGCAGATCTCCCTCCCAAGACCATCCTCAAACTTCTTTGCTAAGAACACCCTACTTCCATCCCGGAGGGGCGTGAAACACTGCAGCTCGGTGAAGCGAGAGGAATACTCCAAGACAGAAAGAGTACCCTGCTCTAAGCTCATGAACTCCCGAGCTCGATCGGCCCTCAGGGTCTCTGGGTATAAGTAGTCATAGAACATGCGCTGGATCTCCTCCCAAGCAATAGCCTACTGATGACCTGCCTGTGAGATCACGTCCCACCACCTCTTGGAAGAGTCTCATAGCATGTAGGTAGCGAGATTGACCCGCCTCTCAGGAGGCGTCTCCAAATGCTCAAAGATAGTCAGCATGGATTCCATCCATGACTCCACAGCCTGAGGTCCTCCTTCCCCTGAGAACGTGGGAGGATGCTGCTGCTGAAAAACTCGCGTCACATCTGCCATAGTCTTGGCAGGAGGCGACACTCCATGGAAGACCTGAATCATCTTCATGAAACCTTCCCTGAGCTGTGCATCAGTACCTAGAACTGGTATAACAGCCAGTGCCAAGGCTGGCCTGACTGGAGGATCGGCAGGAAGTCCTTGATCAGCCCTGTTTGGCGTCTGATCACTGCCTGACAACAGACGTACGACCAGAGGACATCTTGGAGGCATAGCTCTGAATGATTAAAAGTTCACCTTAGATCAGGAAAACAAGGACAGAGAACACAAGAGTACAAATGGAAATAGGGGAAGAAAAGCACACACATTTACAACACTCGACTATACGACGTGTATAAAAACTACACGGCGTGTCTTCTTAAGCCACTGACATGGGCATGTACTCCTGCCCTATAAGTCGTGTACACCTCAAACCACACGGCGTGTTGACCCCACACACGACGTGTACTTGAAAAGATGTTCCCCTGCCTGAGTCTCTTTACACAGCTAACCCACATGATTTTCTTAACTGAGACTACACAGCGTGTTCCCTACCATACACAGCATGTAGTGGACCCGGCTTCAGAGACCCGTGATGTTAAACACATGACCGTCTACACGAATGAACCTTACACGACGTGTTCCAAACAAACACAGCTTGTATAGGCAAGGTAACACCGTTCTGTGTTGTTCATGACACGACCGGGTTCCAGGAAGGGACTACACGGCGTGTTCCGTTACAACACAGCGTGTGCTACTTGAGCTTCCCTGACCCGTGTTGTTAGTGAGACGGCCGGGTACACGGCTCATTACTACACTACGTGTACCTACCATACACAACATGTTCCTAAAGTTACTTCTACGACACCATGTTCTGCTCATACGGTCTGTAACACGTCCAGAAAACTACACGGCGTGTATCCAAAAAGTACATGCCGTGTGTTCTGGGTTTTTCTGGGCAGTAGCTCAGAAACATCATAAAACCCCAGAAACACTAAAAAACAAGGCAAATAGGTTCCAAATTCTTATTCTTGAGGGCATATACTCCCCTCGAATGAAATCTTGGCATCTCTTATAGTCACATACAAGGGAAAAAAAACATCTCTCTAACATAACAGCAGGGATTCTATCATGCATCTATCACAACAACATGCATAATCTACACAGAGCCTATCACAACAGCATGCAATCGCAAATGCACCCAAGATGGAATGGAAAGATTGCATGGAATGTGATTTCTAGAAGTGCCTATATGATGCATGAGATGACATACCCTCATCTCATCGGGTTGCGACAGAAATAGAACCGAAATATCAAAACAATAACCGCACAAGTCATGCGAATCACTCTAGGTGAAAACATATCAACCATAAAACACAAAACCAAAAAACTGCAATTAACGAGGTAGTATGGATTTTCCTTGTACATGGGTTAGCTACTCCCGAGCACAACTTAATACCAAGTACCTAGTTTGTCCTATCCTTGGTTAAAGTCTCCAAACAGTAAAGAAAGATAAAAGAACTCCTTTGAAACCACTTTGTAACGACCCGAATCCGGAGCCCCTCCACTGGTGCCCCGTACCCAGTTCACCACATGACCTCAAGCGCGTTTCCCCAAACTCTAGAGGTTGCCGAATAGCAGCGAGGGCCTTGGTGAGTCAGTGGGGAAACTATTCCCTCATTTGGTAAAGTATACAGTAGAAAAAAAACAACCAGACACGATAGCAGAAACAATCAACATCATACAACAATTGAAGTAAACAGCGGAAGCAATGGATATATAATAATGATGCAACATGGTACATATGTAAATGAAAAGCAGTAAACAACCCAACATGATGAATTAAAACTGAAAAAAGTGCAAAGAAAACAAAGTAAACTCCTCAGCATCGCAGCCTCATCTTGGTCCCATGCTCTCCAGCTCTAGTGAATCAAGAACCCGAAGTAGAAGGGAGATTTCCCTTATATATACCTACATCAACATAGTCTGCTTGGGCTCAAAAGAATGGACCAAATAGGGTGTGAGACAAAATCCTAGTAGGCAATCACCCTAATGATCTATGCCTAACAGTCAATGAATACATGGCAGTAATAAAACAAGAAGCAGTAAACAGAAACACAAGAAGCTACAACCTAAAGTTCTAACAAAATAAGTGCACAAGTAAACAACCAGCAAAAAAGGAAAAAGGTAACCCTCTAGGTAGATCTCACAACCTAAACCCTATGGTTCAACCTATAAGTACTAGAAACACTCTAGGTGTCACACACCATCTCACCCCTCTGGTTCAGTTATGAAATAAATAGACTCTCTGGGGAAGAACTCACCATCAATTCCCCCTATAGTCTCGTATCATACTAAAGGCTCTTTGGGGAAGCACTCAACGTCAATTCCCATGTGGCCCATGTCGAGGAACTATAGACTCTCTGGGGAAGCACACAATGTTAATTCACCCTGTGGTCTCGCATTGTATTTAAAGACACTCTAGAGAATCCCTTACATCAATTCTCCCTTTGGTCTACTACTCAAGGTTCTCACAGTCCTGAGTGAAAATAAAAGTTCTCAGCACACGTACATCATCCAAGTAAACCTCAAGAACTACTTGGGTATCATTCTAATACTCAACAGTAATAAAGTATCTATTCCACTATCCTATGGCTAGGCATGGAAATTGGAAAAATTCCAAATAGGTAGAACAAACATGGCAAAGCATCTTGAGCACAAAATAAATTACAATACTTACAATCATAAACCTCTACTACAATAATCAAGAAAATCAAGAAACAAACAAGGGGAAAACAGGAAAACCCAAAATTCCCCACCAAATGGAATTTGTGGAATTTGCACAAAATACTCATCGACTTTCAATAGAAAGACACAAACAATCTACCTCGATCCTAGTAGATCGATATATGTGAATCACGATGCTTGATTCCCCTTAGAACGTTGTAGATGTGAGAAAACACACAAAACGTTCAACCCATGATAACTCGAAAACAAGGAGGAAATATGGAAAAAGGATAAAGAAGAAGAGAGAACTCACCACTGTGATTCCAATGCAATCGACCATGCTCGAATCAGAGATCGGACGGAGTGGTGGGAGCTCGGGGAAGATTCAGCTGTACGGGTCGCTCTCAGACGAACCAGACCTAGAAGAAGACGAATATCGCGACGAGACATGACCCTGGTCCATTTAGTGAAAAGAAAAGAAAAGTACAGGGCATGTATTTTTAAAGTACACGGCGTGTAGTGGGTTTTTCCTTACTCTGCTAAAAATGGCCTCCACGTCACCCCTACACACCATGTGTGTAGCTCGGGCATGACCAGCACACGGCTTCGATCCGGGGATGAGTACATGGCGTGTAGTCAGAAAGTACACGGCGTGTACTTTGAAAATTTCCAGAAAGTTCATTTTTCTTAAAAACTCTAGAAAAAGGAAAAACATACCTGAAAAGGAGATCTGGGTTCTTACAGACATCATGATGTCATTACCATTAATTCCCTTTTCTAATATAGTTTAATTGGTGGGTTGGTATCCCCAAAATACCATTTAGTAGGTCCAAAAAACTGGTTTTACTCATGAAACCTATCTATTCATCAAGGGGATATCATTATATTGGACCCACACATCACAACATATGCAATTCATTCATAATTTAATTAATGATGAATTTAATTGATAAAAAATATGCCATATCAGAAAATGTTTCCATTTAGTAAATAATACAGATTATTAATCTTTCCCCAACCAATCAAATAACATTCATAAAAAACACTTTAAATAGAATTTTTTGCACTGTTTAATAAATAAGAATATGTGGGAAAAATATGGATATTTTGGAGAAATGTAATGTACTATGATTTATGATCATAAGAAAGTAAACATTTCTAAAGAATGTTGATGAGAAAAATTAATAAGAGATAAAATATGATCATAAATTCATTAGAAATATTGATTTTGTCATAAATTCATGTCATTTAGTTAATAAAATAAATTATAAGAAAAACATTAAAATATGTTTTATTTATATTGTTTCATATTTAAAACCATTGAAAAATTATATAATAATCTAAATATCATCAAATTTGTATTTCAGTGGGAATGTCTATTAACACCATATGTGTTAAATAGAAACATTCTTTTTGATTTTTTATAATGAAAGTAAAAAAACAAAAATTGGAAATAATTATAAATATTCATTTAATACCTTCTAAAAAGACAAATATTATATAAAATTTTCTTAATATATAAATCCTATAAATACAAGTTACTTTTTTTAATTTTTTTTTGAAAAAAATGGACATTAGGGGAAAATATACCCAATCAAAAAGAGAAACAATTTTTACTTTTCCTTTAATTTTTTTAAAATATTCAAGTGAAAATGTGAGGTGAATTTTGGAGGAAAATATAAAACTTCTTAAATAACTTTAGGATTTCACAATAGATGAATTTTATGATTTTTATATTATATAATTCCTTGAATGAAAATAAGAACAATATAAAAAATGAACTTGTAAAATATATTCTTACCACTTTAATAATGTTCAAATTTTAACAAATTGAAATAAAAGTATTGTATTAAAAATTAAAGAACATTAACAAATATATATTAATTTTAAAAACATAAGAGTAGTAATATATATGATCTATAAAAACAAGTGTGTGCATAATACCAAATATGTCTCAATGTAGTAGAAATTGAAATGAAATCTCTTACAAATATCAAATACTTAATGTGATAATTATTTAATGAAGTGATTATGTCTAATAAATATGCATACAGACAAAAAAAATAAAATAAAATAAAATATAATCATAGTAATTTCACATATAATAATGTCTTTACATCTTCAATTAAGTAGATGTATAAACCAATGATTAAAAAATTGAGTTAATATACCCCTCACCTCATGCTCCCACATTGTTGAAAAGGGTATATAAGTGTTTAAAACATGTTATTAATATATAAAAAACCATATTTATATTTATAATTCCATATATGATCCTCTTATAATATATTTTCACCCTATTGACATTAATATTTCATTATTATAATTGTTTTAGATGTTAACTACCTAGTTTTCTCATGTATGATTCATCATGGATGGTATGGTTACAGGTTATAGGATATAGTTTCATCATATATAGAATGATATTAATTTGATAAATATATTATTTATTCATTAGATACTTTTTTAGAATCATTATTTAAAGGTGGAGAATGAAAAATGAGTTACACCACTCTTGAAGATAGTATGTCGTGCATACAAATGAACAACACTTTCACTTTTCAATGGATAAAAAATGGTAAATGATAATTCACCTTTAAAAAATAATAATTGTATCATATATATCATATATATTAATTAAATATTTCTTTATTACTATTAATGTAAAAAAGTAATGAAAAAAGGATCACTTCTCTTTTTTTGTGGTGGTAGTCCACACTTACACATGATAACCATTATCATCTTCTAATAGATGAGAATGTAAATATTTAAATGATATATTATATTCAAAAACCCATAATTATTTAAAAAATCTAGAATATAATAATTATTTACATATTTATAACCATCCATGTAAAATAGTGATTACAAAAATATTAAACAACTATGTAGAGATAGTAAGTCATCTATACACACGAGATATGTTTTCTCGTTACATATGATAGAAAAGATGTGGGAAATGGCTTTCCCATAATCATTATAAAAACTCATCATATTTATTTAATGGAGCTATTATTTATGTTGGGGTATAATAGATTTGGAAAAATTATATTAAGAAATAAATTTTATAGAGTTAGTAAATATGATTGCCTCTTTTTTATATAAATCCTTTAGGTCTATTCTTAAGGACCCATGGAATTTTATTTTAAGGATAAAAAATCCTATATATAGTGGATAATAATTTTTAGAAGAGAAATGGTTAGGGTGTGGTCTTTTAAGATGGATCAAAATGACTTATATTATAAGGTTATATAGAAAAGTCTAAAATATAATAAACCATCGAGGTTTAACCAAGTGTTATGTTCATTTTAACCCACATATTTTGGTTTAAAACCCCCATTAAATAATTTTAATCTTAGCACCTATAAAAACCTTTTCAATATTAAAGGGATCTAATTTTACATTTAACATAAAATTATCTTATAAATGTCCAATGGATAAAATTTATAGAAATTTTTCATCTTACTTGCCCAATTTCAAAAAATTTATAATTTCTAAATAATTTAATAAAATATTATTATTTCTAAAATATCATAAATTTCATTTTTCTTATATTGTTAGTTTAATTTAAAATCACTGAAATCATGATAAAAAATTATTTCAGTTACAAAATATTTAACCACAAATTATAAATTAATATTAATCATAATATTAATCTAAAACTATAAGTAAAAATTATTACTTTTGATGTTTTTAAAGGAATTTACTTTAATTTTTATTCCCATTGCACAAGCAATGTGTCATTTTTTTGTAAGCATTTAATGTAATTATACTGTTAAAAAATTGAAAATAAATTACCATTAAGAAAATAATTTTATTATTCTAACAAAACCTTTAATATTCGATCATTAATTTTTTTATCCCTCTATCTCATATAGAAGAAATTAATATCAAGACTGTGAAATTCTATAATTTTGGTTACTTAAAATAAAAAAATTATATATCAAGGTAAAATGTTGTAAACAAGACTTATATTAGAATTTGGGGTAGTTATGGAAGAATTTTTACAATAAAATTAAATAAGTTTGTGTTTTTTGTTTATATTGATACTTTATCTCATAGTTTTAATTTTGTCTTTCACATTTTACCCATACCTAGGTGGAAAATATTTACTACGGTTAATATTCATAATGATAAAAAAGTGGTACTAAATTACCAATTTTGATCATATTGATTCCAAATATGGTATCAATTTTTTGATATTCAATCTCTAGAAGTGACAGAATGAATTTTTAATATGAATGCATAAACCCAATGAAAAATTTTATTTTGAAAATGTGTCATTGAAGATAAAAATTAAATTATATAAAAATAATGAATTTTACTGATTAAAATAGAAATAATTAAATTCTTGTAAACCAAAGTGTTCATATGTCACTTTAATAACTAATAATAAATTTAATGGGACTTTTAAATTACTTTATGTAATAAAAATATATTAGATCATTTGAAAAATTGGTTCTTTCAAAATTTAGTGAAAAAATCAATCATTTTAGAAAAATCAAAAAAATTGAAAGGAAGTTAATTATTATAGGATAAATATTTTTTTTAAATATTATAAAATAAAATTCATATAATTGGTTAACATTGATTATAATTTCCAACCCTAAAATCAAATAAAATTATTTTTGAAGAAAATTCATTTTTGAATCAAAAAATTACTGCGATAAAAATTTAGTGTATATTTCCTAAGAATTCATCAATAAATTTTGAATGTGTATTAAAATTATACATATATTGTTTAATTAGGTTACTAATATTTATACCCACCAAATAAATATCTTAGTAATCACATTTAAATTATAATATTTGTATAATATATCTTAATTCGCATAAATTTGGATATTGTGTGTTAAGAAAGTTCCTGAAAACATAAAATCATTTAGAAATAATTATATCATAAATGTGACAAACCGACTATAAAATACCTGGAGCCAGTGCCTTGAAACATGATGTGTGAGTTTTTACAAAAACCATGCACTGATAAATTACACATCTTGTCCCATTCAAAGGATCAAATTCGGTTCCGGTTCTGGGAAACCAGCCACCTTTGTCATAGTTCTTTAGCCCAAACAGATACTGTAAATAATTTATTACAAAAATGTTGAGTGAGCATATGAATGACCAATATGGGGTATTAAAAGAACATAATATACTAATATAATTTTTGAAAACATTCTTTTAAAACATTTCATAAAACATCTTACTTAAGATGTCGTAACACTTGTAACATATCATAACAATTGTATAAAAAATAAAAGTGCACAATTAAAAGCATACTAACAGAATTATAAGGGAACATGATTCAATTATAAGCATACTCATCCAGATTAGTAAGTAATAGAAATTATAAATAATTATAAATTATGAATATTCCAGTAAAATTTTAATAACTAAGAGTGATACATAATTAGAGTTGTGCATAAAGGTAACAACTTCAATTTCATACACTACTACTATAAAACATACATTGGTTACTAAAATCACTAAGTGCCACAAAAACATAATGCCATAATCATTTACTTTTTCTAATACTCATAAGTACTGGCTCTTAACATTGGATATTCTATAAGTTGAATATTATCTGGGATAATTAATTATCATAAGCATAATGAGGGAACATATTCTATCAAACCTTGTTAAGACCTCGTGTACAGACTCTAAAATTTCAATGGCCTTATTCCAAGACCTAAAATGTTAATGGGCTTGTGCCATGACTTGACTGGCTCTTGAGAACTATCGATGCATCGAGGGGATTTCCTTAACTGGTCCCCAACCCATTATACCTAGTCTATACATTCCTCATATTCCAAAAGGTCATATATTCAAAATGTCCCATACCACTTTGAATATTTAATTTTACGTTTCATAGTATTCAAAGAGTCCCATACCACTTTGAAGAATTTAGGACATAATCCATATTTGGTCATAGTAGTTAAATTTAATCTTTTAAAATTTACATATATATAAAGTGAATCATGCATTTAGATGTTAATAACATGTCTATCACCTAAATGACAGTGTCCCTGAATGGTAAAATGATCAGTAGATTTGGTATATATGATGACAAATAATTCACTAAAAGAAATACCTATTTTGTCACATATAATGATAAATTCTAAAACCATATAAATCTGTTACATATTGTACTTTCAACTGGATGTATAATTAATTAATAGGTAAACCAAAAATTTCATGTAGGGTTTTTAGTTTGCAGATGCTCAAAAATTTATTATTAAAATTCTTTTTTATATCACACCATAATTTCAAAAATAGAATTCAAGAAACTCGACCACAACTAGTACCAAAATGCTAATAACACCCATATGAATTTTAAATTAATAGGGGTTCTTGAATTGAAAACTATAGAGTAAAATTTGATGGGGTTACATATTAAAAATACTTATGTATGTACGTATATGCTTATGTAAACATGAATATCTCACATGTATAATCAAGTAAACTAATGGTTCTTAATCCAAAGCTAGTTTCCACTTACTTATTTTTCAAAAACATCCATTAATAATAGAAGTTCAAAGTTTAAGGATTTATAAAAAGTCTTGAAGGAGAGATACACAAACTATACCATTATATAAGACCGTGTATACTTTTTATAAATATGTATATGAGAATATAACAAAATTCTACCTCAACTTTGAAATTAAAAGTATATAGGACTTGAAAATGAATATCAATAAGGTTCTTTAAAAACTCTATGGTTATATATATAAGAACATACATAATCGGGTATGTATAGTATATAAAAGTTTTATAAAACATAAAATTCTATTCATTTTGAAGTTATTTTTTAAATTTGAAGCTCAATGTTCAGAAATCATAAATCCGGACATAAGGGGTTTGCATAAAACCAATAGGTTGTATATGTGTACATATATATTCAGATATATAAGGTATATATATATTGCATGAGGAAATAAATTATTCCATCAAGTTTGAAAAACATTGCATAACCCATAACATGTATGACATAGGGTCAGGTATTTGAGGGTTTCCACCCAAAACCATATGATAATAACTATTTATATATTTACATAACAAAAATACATAAAACTATGTATATATATAGGACATCATTGTGTTTTGTATGAATTACAGAACTTATTGGACTTAAAATCGAGGAGACTTATGTTCAGTTTAAGAGAAAGTTTTAATTGAACCGTAGGGTTAAATATATATTCTTATGAGTATACACATGTATATGTAAATACCCTCAAACAACATAGACATGGGAATTTAAATTCCCTACATTAGCTCATGGTGGGAGGAGGGGGCTTGGGAAGAGTTTGAAGGATCTTGAAGAAAGTACAGTAGGAGGAGGAAAAACCAAGGAATGATTGGGGGTGAAAAGGGTTGATTATATAAACTATATTATACTAGACTTTTAGATAATATATTAAGGACACTTGAATAGGATCTGAGCCTTCTCCGGTATTTTAAAACTCCGAGGGAAGGTCTTTGTTGAAAACACGTGAAAGGAGGGGGGGGGGTCTAGCAGCTATCACGGGAGAAGTAAATGGTGCAAATAGGATATGTAGGGTTTATTGGTTCAAAGGAAGAGGAGAAGAGGAAGAAGGTGCCGCTAGAAGAGAAATCGGGAAATAATCGAATGAACAAGATCTGATCTGGCTTGGATCTGATGGTTGGGGTGCGTCCATGTATTACAAAGTGGTGGATGACTTGGATTTGATCTGCGGCTAGATCAGATGGCCCTAGTTCGACGTGAAATTTTAAAAATATCGGATGATTGAGATTAGATCGGCATCAGATCATATGGTTTACGAAAACTCAAAGGTATTTCATGGATACTGAGGGTATAACTTTGTATCGAAATCAACAGCCTAGATTGTGCGCAGTGTGATCCAATGACCCAGATCCCATTTTGCCTGAAAATCCTCATCCCACATCGAAATGGTGAGAGGGTTTTCATCTCTTTATAAGCCTATGACTCCTACCATCATCTCAGAAAAAACACAACACACAAACAATGGGGCCTTACTCATGGGCCCCCATCCCCTGCTGGCCTCGGCCTACCCCTACCTTTCCATGGACTCACACCCACTGTGTTATGCTATGATCTTTTATGCACTTATGTGGGCCGTTCGGGGAAACTATTCCCATGCTCGGGCTAACATGAGTCGAGGCTAAGGACTAGGATCAGCCGCCTAGTGCAAGCTTCCTCCTTTGGCCCGACTAAAGGGCTGCCCTAGTGGGATTTTTTTTATAAAAATTGGCCTTCAAAAATACTAAGTCATAAGAAAATTAATAAATTCATTCTAACTATATAGATAATAATTCAAATTTTATAAAACATAACTTTTTATTTAATCTTTGAAAGATTAATGGATTCTATTTAAATTATACTTTGTCTTTACTAAAATTATTCATAAACACCATAGTTTTAAAATACAAAGTTATAAATTGAAATTTAATATATCCACATGAATAATTTTATAACATTATTATATAAATACAAAACATAGTTTGGTTTTAGGTTTCAATAATAGGAACATTTACATGCTATTTAAAATATTTGTAAGACGTTTGAAATCCTCATCTCAATAAAATTACCTATGTGTAAATATTAAATCGTTGTAATTTAAAAACTCATATTAAGAGGTTTTGTTACATTTTCATACCTAATTTTTTGAATGACTAAATTAGATATTTTCGATTAAACCATCAAAGAGACCAATGGCTGTAATTATAGCCATTAGAACTCAACGGTCACATACGTCTCCAATGGTTACCCAATGGGTGACTGTCCAGTAGATCTCCTATAAAACCAAAAATTCGGGTGTTCCAAAATTCAAGACAAAATAAGAAGATGGTTATTGTTATACCACTTATGGTTAGTGTGGTTTTCATGATTTTTGTGGTGATGTTATTCATTATGACTTACCTGAGGGAGATTCTTTATTTACCAGGTCTCGTTGCTGCTTTTGGGGGACTTCCAGTGGCTATGATTGGGTTTTTTGTAGGTATTTTTGGTTAAACCAATTTCATTTAGATCTTGCTGTAATGTAAATACTTCAGTGTTCTTATTTAGATAAAAATATTTAAGTCGATTTTTTTATGTTTTATTATGTTTTAATAAAAATAAAATAAATTAAAACCATATTATTTTTATTACAAGAGAAATAAAATTCGGGGAGTCACATTATCCCCCCTTAACAGGAATTGTGTCCTCGCAATTCATTTCATACAACCACATTAAAGAAGAATCCATGAAATTCTTTACCACATCCTCAATTGTGGAGGATCCTCAGGTAAGGTTAGATGAATATTGAAGTTGGTTTTCAACTCATCTACTTCCCTAGCCCAAACACACCTCAGAGAGTAAGGGTTGAACTCTTACTGTGTACACTTGAGCTTCCAGAGGGATTCTCGGAAGGTAGAGAGCTTGGAGATTTCTGAATGAACAAACTCTCTAAGGATTCGTTGAACCGTCTCTTGTCTAAGGATTCCAATGACATCAACGTGTTCATATAAACTGATACTCGGGATCTGGTACATGTAGGTTGCACGTAGGTCCCCTTACAAGGTAGTCTCATGAAACCTTACCCTGTCCATGAAGTTTCGGGATTTTGTGAAGCATAGGAAAAGACCTTCTTGTTACTTTCACCTTTAAATGTACTCAGTAAGTTTATCATTGGATATACAGTGGTAGATATAAGTATTCTCTTCACAGGAATGGATAATGTCTGGACTGTTCGATATCCTGTAAAGATATTTTCACATTCTCCACAGGTTTGTGAATGGGAGGTACTCTTATACATAGGTTTTGACCATGATGGTATCCAATTTCTCAGTAGGGAGAGATAAGATATGAGATTGTCTTTCCATATGAAAATTTTTATGAAAGTCCCATCTATAGACCGCAAACACAAAAAAGATAAAAGAAAAAAAATTAATTATATTTTCATAAACAACTGGTACATAACACCCAAGACTAATGGTATACCTAGTTCCCAAATACACAAATCCCCAAAACATGTTCAAAACTGTCAATCTCCCTAAACCATATGCAACTTGAGCAGTCTGGTTCTATCTCGTGGGTGCAATTATGGTGTCTCTAGAGTCTGACATGAGGGTTGTATAGCTGAGAGACATCAGTATGTACTTTATGTCTGTACATGGAATGGGAGGCTTCAATTGAAGAATTTTGAAATCCATTACTTGACCCAAATGATCATAGGACAAGACTTGACACATATATGTTGCACATAGGTCTCCCGCTGCTGCAACTTCTTGAAAGGCCATGAGAGATGAGATACCTTCTTCTACGGTGAAGCATCTAAAATTCCATCAAATTATATTCCATGACATGCGTAGGATGGAAATTGGGTTTGTAACATATAAGGATAGTCCAAACCCGCTCCTTAGTGGAGTTGAAGTACCCGGGGAGTGTTGGAAACATCGTAGAGGTGTTTGCATGTCATACGTATATGGGCATAGTTCACAAAGATTTCATGACTCACTATGGAAATTATCATTTCTAGGGCCTCAATAGGAAGAGACAAAAGACTGGTGTTTCCATCTTCTATAAGAATATTATTAAAATATCATATTTTGTAATGCTCAATTAAATTTTTCAGTTCTGGTTTTCCATAGTTATTTAAACTGAATCCTATAATACCAAATGTAACAACCCGACTCCAGAATACCTAGAGATGGTTCCCTGAAACATGATGTGTCAGTTTTTACAAAAACCATGCACTAATAAATTACACATCGTTCCCCTTATAGAAGAATATGGTTACTGATATACCATTGATGGTTGGTGTGGTTTTCATTATTGTTGTGGTGATGTTCTTATTTATGAATGACCCGAGTGAGATTCTCTATTTATCGAGTCTCATTGTTGCTTTAGGGGTCATTCCAGTGGCTCTGATCGGGGTTTTAGGTATTTTTGGTTAACATAATTTCATTTTTATCTTGTTGTAATGTAAAACATTTTGTGTTCTTATTTAAATAAAAAGCCTTGTGTACATTTTGTATGTTTCATTCAGTTTGCATAAAAATTAAATAAATTAATACAATGTTATTATTATTACAAGAGAAATAAACTTTGGGGCATCACAATAAAATCTCATGATGCTACATTATAACCCCATTAAATAAAATTCTCACACATATTTTTATCTAGGCCATACAAGTTTATAGCTTTTTTGAAAATCCACATCATACATAGGTATAATAAAACATCTTTTGAAAAGGTAAAGTGGGAAATATAATGTTTTCTTGAAATTTCACATATTTGAGTTACAAGATAATTATAACATTGGTGACAAGTGAAAATGTAGGCATAGAGGAGAAAACTAATATCTAATTAGTAATAGATACTGATAGAGAACATATTCATGATAAAATTAAATACCATGAAATAATAATGTCATGAGAGGGGAAGTGACCATAAATTCATCCAAAATGAAAGTATTGTAGTAAAATTTTCCATTAAAGATCATTTTTCGAAAGTATAAGATTTATTTTGTTTTAATGAAAAAGAAAATAAGAAAATTTACTTTATTTCAATCCATTTCAGAAGAACAATTTCATCATTTGGTTGGGATTTTTTGAATTTACACAACATCAATTATTGTAAAAAATGTATATTCAAGATGTAAATTTCATGAATGAAGTACTAAATTTATCTTTTAATGGATCATAGGATTCAAAAATTAATGGAAATTCCCTTTTTCATTTTATAAATAATTAAAAATTCCAAAATGTTTAGTATAATTTATCTAATATGCGTAAAAAAATACATTTAACTCTAAAACATAAAAAATAACCCCCAAATTTTAACTTATTACATTCCATAATTAGTTAATAATAATAATCATGTAATACATTTGTGAGATAATTCCAAACCCAAAATATGAAAAATTTGATAAAACATTTTTCCCCAAACAACATATAGTAGCTCATAGATTCACATAACAAACATGTGAATACCTTGATCATAGATTATCTAGAAAATACATCTCATTTCCCAAAATAACGTGAATCACCATAAAACCACTACCAAAACATATATGATTCCACATGTTAACTTAGTCATTATACATTAAATTAAATACAATACTAGAAAATAATATCCAATATAACTTAATAAATAATGTTCACCCAAAATATAGCGATCTTATTTTGAAATAACATCAGTTACTTAGTCACCAAATCAGTTTTAAATCCCATGGATATCAATAAAAGAAATATGTTCCCAAATTTTAATAACCAATAATTACCTAAAAATCAAATATAATATTAAACCTTAAGGTTATTAATACCTTTCAACACAAATTCCCATAATTTGAAGTTCTGAATCCTTAAATTAAAATTTATTATGATTAATATCAGTATAATAATCATTGAAAGTCACAATATAATCAATGAATACTAATACATAATAATTTTCAAAAACCAATATTTAGTTACATTAATAATTAAAATTCCTTTATAAAATTATAAAAAATAGTTTTTGTTTTATTTTATAATTATTCATTTCTATATTTTGAAATATGAATAATATCTCTAATTTTATCAATCTCAAACTAATCATATTTTATTTTATGGGTAACTGATAAAATAAATCATACCTCTTATATGTTACTCATATAATATTTAACTATAACTATATATAATATAACATTACTAATCCTTTTTTTCACATGACCTTATTGATCAATCTCTCAATCTTTCATCCTATGAACATTTCAATGAGTTGTTTATTTCCATCCATCCAACGGCCCAAAGGCCTTCAAATTTTTTATTTTTGATAAAGATCCCTTCTAAGGGATTAAGGGGGTGGAAACCCAAAGACATCATGGATATAGGACAAACCACTCGAAAGATAGAAATAATAAAAACTAGAAAGACAGCACTGAAATGCTCCTCCCCAGCATGAGTTGTTTATTGCTTGATGCCCTATTTATCTACATGTAAATGATATTTTTCTTCCTTTAATAAATTTTCACAAGTTCCTCTTCTGATATTATTGACATGTAGGATGTTGAATCCTTTTTTTACCACACTTCTTATTACATAAAATTCCATGGAACTTCTTCTTTCCTATATTTATTTTTTCAAAATATTTAATCAGGCTGTGATTTTTTATTATGATATGAGATTAATAATTTAGTGTAATTACATGGATTCACAATCCATATCCCATTTCATTTGTTTTTTATGAGAATTTTTTTATATTTTCTATTATATTCAATTTTATCATGGCTCCTTCCCATTCCATCCATTTAGTGAAACCAAAAATATTAGTATGAGCAATAATAATCATATTGGGAAACCAGATATTTAAGAAAATGATTTATATGATCTTTAAATAATGATAACTTATTTTTACTTTGTAATATTGTAAGTTTAACCTAGGACATCCACAGTAACTATATATTAAAATAATTTACAATTATTCATAAAGATAATGTGAATTAACTAAAGAATATCCCTAGGAGTGTCAAACTCAGTTCATAGTAAGGGCATAATCACTATAGAACATAATAATGGTAGTAATATATTTAACCAACTCTATTCAGGTTTAAAACCCATATATGAATCTATTTAAGAAACATATCCACTTTTATTACCCATAAATGGATGTATTTCTAGGAAATTAACATAATATTTAACTTACAAAAATGTTTTTAATTCTTTCATCAATTAGGAATATCCTCAAGGTACTTCCTAGGGGTGTGTTCCCTATACAATGTCTTGATAAATCAATTTCTCATGGTTTAAATTAAAATTTATCTGATGCCTACTATAATGACTCTAACTCTTGTATCATAGTGACTATGTTACGTTGTTACATTTTCGTAAGATAGAAGCAATCACACCCGTAATGACTGAATAGTTTATTATTATTCAATAACAAGATAGAATAGTGATTCCTATTTTATTTACATTCAAAAAATATTGTAATTTTAAACAATCTAAATCCTTGAACTCATTCAAATATTCCTTCTATATATCATGTGAAAAAAGATGAGAACAAATTCTCAGTAAGGTTTATATATCTAGGAAGCTTTCATGATTAAATGTGGTATAAAAAATATGGAAAGATTAATAAAGGAAAATAGATTCCATTTAGTCATAAAATTTATCATGAAATACATCTATGGATAATTTCAATGTAGTAAACTCATGGTTAATAAAAAATACATTATCAATGATGTAAATGCTTAATATTGTATATAACGATCTCACATATCATGATATATTTACCACCACTTCCTTTATCCTAGAGAGTTTAATATATGGGTCAATATATACCAAAAAACCCATTTAATAAGGATAGCCAACTATTTTCTACCACAAAACCCATCGATACATTGAGGGGGTATCTATAACTGGTTACCACTCATTAATGAATTTTAAATGAATTTATTCTATATTTAATGATCAATTTATTTAAAAAAAATGTTCCCTATCAAAAAATGTATATATTTATTAAATAATAAATTAATATTAATATTTTCCCAATCAATCAAATAAATTTATCAATAAATCATATTATATAGAAATGTTATAATGTTTATTTAATGAGGAAATCCATGACAAAATGAATATTAATATTATAGATAAATGTAATGATTAATGAAATAGGATAACTATAAATTGAAAATTTCAAGAGAGTGTCAATGACAACAATATTATTAAGAGACAAAATATGAGCATCAATTCATCACAAATATATGTTTTTTTATTAAATTTAATTATTTTTTAGAATAACATAAATAATGTAACGTCCCTACCTAGGTTCCACACAATGGTTTCTTGAGCTGGTTGGTATTAGACCTCAATTGTGCTACCCCATATGCCAAAGGCTGCCAACTAGCACTGAGGGTCAAACATGTAATGTGTGGGGACTATACCCTATTTATCAAATTATAAAAACAGTGAAAATAAATTAATAATAACCAAAATGATGTAAATGGTAACCAGAATAATACCAGTATCACATGGTGACCAAAACATGAATAAAATATCCAAACTGAATCAATAGATATATCATTCCAAAAATGTTTCAAGTTCCAAATGAAAAACCTAAAAAAACACATTGAAAACTCCCAACCAGTTCCCCTTTTTAGGTATGGTTCACTCATATATTCTCCATCCAATATTATCCATCTAAAATAGGCCTCCTTCCCTTATACTATCCTGAAAACATGTAGTCTATTTGGGTACTGATCATGAAACCTGAGTAGGGTATGATTATAACTCAATAGGACACCACCAAAAATGTCTAAAATAATACCCATTCTATAAAAGTGTATCAAGTTATATAAAGAATAAAATACAATAAAGTAGACTGTTTCCATATTTCATTATTATTTTAGTAACTACATAAATTAACTGGGTTCACGATGAAACTCGAACCATCAATACCTGCTATGGTCTGTGTTGGAATCTGAACCACATCACTCAGGGAATAAAAATTCATTATAATGTAGGATTCCATTATCTATATAATTATGATTAATATCATGGCTAATTGGAACCATATACTAGGGAAAAAATTTTGCGCCTAAAACTCCATGTCTAGAACGTCATTTCCAGCACTCGATGGAAATTTGAAGGATCAATCCTTATCCCACAACCCATTTTTCATTTCGCCAGACATTACAAACATATCATATTTAACAAGCTTAATAATCATTAAACCTCTTATCAACATTTAACTTCATGGTATACCATTTCAATTATCAAAACAATCATGGTTCAACACTTTAATAACAAGTAATAATATGAACAATTCACCATTAAACCATTTAAAAACATTTAATCATATAATCATTTACCTTTAAAAGGTAATACCAACATCCCATGATTCACATTATCAACCAATTAATAATCAAATTAATCAACCAATAACATGATCTCATTAAATGAGAAATTTCATAATCCAAATATCCCATCAATTTCATAATCACATCATTCCATTAATTTTTTATTTAATACAATTCAATATTTGATTTATAAATAAGGAAATTTCTACTTCAGAATTCCATACACACAATTATAATTAATAATATGAAACCTTAAATATATACAAACTTCTTCATGTTAATTTATTGATTCTCACTAATAGAAATTCCCAAATTGAAATGGGACAATGTAATCCACAATGAAAACTGAGATATAAAACAATAAATATATATCAGGATCAAATGGATTACAATATTTCAAAACATTGATATAAACCTAGCTTGAATAGAGGAAATAACCCCTTCAAAGGATGAGAAAAATATGAGAGAGTGGGAGGAAACCAATTTAGAGGAGAATACATACTGAGAGAGGTTTAGATCCTTCAATTAGATATTTGATTAGTCAATAATAGAGTTCATGGATCCCTAGAATCCTCTATAAGGCTTCCAAAAATGAGTTAGAACTTATTAGGCCGAGAGGGGAAGATGAGGGTGAAAGAAGGGGCCTTTGAATACTTAATAATAAAAATTTGAGAAAATTAGTTTTTTGCACATAGTTTCTAAGGATGAGACACATTTTTTTCCAAACCATTGGCCCTAACATTGTGCCTACTCCTAGGGGTGAAAATTTTCTACTAATAAAGTGTATACTTTTCCAAACCCTGAACCAACCATGAAATACCCATATATCTGGGGTTTCGACAATTGATGTGGGTATGAATATGGTTTTAGAAAACCATTTTCTAACCATGAGCTACCCCATTTCCTTCCAAAATTCCCAATATTGACCAAAATTACCCAAGAACAAAAACCAAAACATGATATACTAAAATGAGGGTAAAATAGTACCTATAAGAAAGCCTAAGACGTCCACATAGAAGTTGAAGATCTTATAATATCTCCAACTTATATAATATAATCCTAGATCTGTAATCCCAAGCATCTCTAAGATTCCTAGGAAAAAAATCTCAGCCCACTAATTCCACACATACTATTCGCTCTCCTATTTTCCTCCTGAACAAAGCCTTGTTTCCACCTTAATCAAACTATCATCATGGTCATTCTGTGAAATAGTTTCTCACTATGATGTAAAAAACATCAGATTATACTCAAAGGATGGACTAGTATCATGCTCAACATTATCAACATCGATCACATGAGAATGGTTGGGGTGATATCACCAAAACTATGACACCTGAAAGACATCATGCCTAACATTGTTCCTCTATATAAGAGACAATCATTATTACACCAGATTAGTTATCTCCACTACATAAAATGGTCCAACAAATTTGGGTGTTAGATTGTCAAATATATGTATCCTATGGTGACCTAATATAGAAAAAAACTCGAAGGAATAAATAATCACCCACTATAAAATCAAGGGGCCATTGATGTCTATTAGCATACATCATTTTTCTACTATGATCCATAACAATAATTTTATTAATCATATGAAATTTCTCTAACAAATCTTGCATGAGAATCTATCCCAACAACTATTTCTCCCCTGCTTCCATATATCATAAAGGTGATTTTTATACCTACCATAAAGGGCCTCATATAGTGCCATATGAATTGTTTCCTAAAAACTCTTGTAATAGAATAAATCCACAAGTGGTAGGTGTTTCTCCCAAGACCAACCAAAGTCAAGAACACATGCTCATAAAATGTCTTCCAAAACATGTATAGTAATCTTACACAACAAATTTGAATGTGGGTGGAAATCCATTCTCAGTGATTCCTGAATATCAAACATCTTATAGAAACCATTCTAGAAGTAGAAAATGAATCACGAGTAATAGTATGAAACTATACTATGTGGTACACCATGAAGATGGTATATCTCTCAAATGTTTAAGTCCCCCAACTGACCCAGTAAAAATGTTTCCCATATAAGCCAGAAATGGTCTACTTTCATCAATCTATTCACAACCCCCAAAATGGAATCATTATTTCGAGTCATTCTCTGAATAACTACAAAACATTCCATAGTAATGTCATCTCACTTCCATTCTAGAATGGGAAATAGCTGTAGTAAACCACCAAATTATTGATGCTCAACCTTCATCTCTTTACTAGTGTAAAATCGTGTCACAGACCTTACAATTTACTTTTTCAAGATTTACCACCAATACTTTTGACATAGGTTATGGTACATTATGGTCTAACAGGGATATACAACTCAATTTTAGGAATGAAATTCACGCATTAGTTCCTCCCACATACTTATAGGCACAAAATTGTTTTCCTAACATAGAAGATATCATCCTTATAAATGGTATAATGGGAAGGTGACTCCCCAACTTCAAGGTTTTCCCTCAAGGACAAACATTCTAGATCCTGATATTTCCTTTCCCGAACCCATATAATTAGTGTAGAGTCTACTAACACTAATATGAGGATTATCTATACTTAGACCTCATAAACCACAACATGCATATCATCAAACAAATTTATCATCAACCACTCAGAGTTAGAATCCTTAATCTACCGAGTATTTGTTTTCATACTCAAAGAATCAACAACACTATTTCCCTTCCTAGGAATATATACTAGATCAAAGTCAAATGACTATATATACTCAAACCATCTCCACTATAAGAGTTTCAAATCAGTATAAAAAATGATATACTTGAAGATATTGTGATCGGTATACACAAAAAAGTTTTTCCCATGAGATAATGTTACCAACACATCGAAACAAACACCACTTCCACTAACATGAATTAATGCATAGGGTAGTTCCTGTAACGCCCTGACCCTAGTTACTGAGAGTCGGTGCATTATTAAATAACATTGTCATGACCGCAAAGGATAAAATCCTGAATGACCAATCCATTTAGTATCCTTGGAAGTACTGGATATATTAATAAGTTTTACATTACATCATGAAATAAACACATCAACAACATTTTTACCCCTTTGAACACACTTATATCCTTAGCCTATCCCTACAGGTCAACCATAAAATATTTTATTCACATCCTGGAAAAAATAAAACATAGAAAGGGGTGAGTTTAGATGCTCAGTAAGGATAATAATATAGACGAAACTTTCACAAATAAGCATAAATATTTAAGGCAATGTATAAGACTAAAACAGAATCCTTTTAAAATTAAACTTCAGCATAATATGGAAAAAATAAATCAAATAATTTCATTTATTTATTAACATGGATATTATACTAGTCTAATAATCACATGCAATATCAATAGCCAATTTCATAATGATGGAATGCATAATGCCAGACTTCATAACCACATAGTCAAGGCCTTGTGCCAAGACTAAAAATAAGATTTTGTCAAGGCCTTGTTCCAAGACATAAGTTTGTCTCATGAGACCTATTGATGAATCAAGGAGTTATAGTGGGCTCCACCCATCACTTACTAAGTCAAATGCATTCCTAAAATGAAAGGGTTTAAACATAACACAAACATTTATATTAAAACTAGCATAAAAAATTTCAATAATTTATCAATAAACCATGAATGGTATAAAAATAACACATCCATAGTCAAAAATTTCACAAAAATTTCAATATAATAAGGAAGATTTGTATCATAACAAATGAACTTTGAACAAGCTTAAAATCTATCAATGGAAGTTGACTTAGATGAAATCATAATATTTTTATAGAAATAACTCTTTCTATTTTGAAATCATCTAAGTGTCATATAATTATAAAAGAAAACATTTATTTTGACAATATTCTTATAATCTTGTATGGGAAGCTTTGATGATGTTATAATGACGGAAAATAGCCGCACCCACTGTATGAGTTAAAATAACATTCTTACCTTAATTTTGTCGAAAAGGTCATAAAGTACCTTGTTTGGAAAACCACAGAAAGATTCATTTCAAAACATATATGGTCAAATAAGGGTATAAATGAATTTATACCATAGCCTATAAAATATTTCAAAGGTTTTTAATTGCATTTTTCAGAAAACATGAATGTGGATGATAAAGAGGTCCTAGTAGATACTTACGTATTAACAACCTCAGATAAGTAAAGAGATTATTGAATTAACCCTTACCTTGTACTTTTACGTAGTCGATGATATGTTAACCTCTTGTATAATAGTTAAAAAATTGTTATTAAATTATACAAGAACTATATACATAAATATGATATCATATATAATCCTCAAATATTTCCTTGTTAACAATATTTTAGAAGTATCATCGTTTCGGGTGTTAACTAATTCGTTTTCCTTTATATGCTTGGTTAGGTAAGCCATGTTTGTAATGGATAGGTTGTATTTAAATTTATATATAGAGTGATCTTATGTTCATAATAATTATTTTTAATCATAAAATAAAAATTATTCTTGAATGATTATGATGGGGAATGAATTTCATTGCGTTCGTGGAGACGGTATTCTGCACTTACGCACAAGCGACAATATCGTTATATTGATGCGGAAATCGTATGTAATTGGATGGTATATTATATATACAGAATAATTAAAATTTTATATTTATTATTTACATGAGTTATACTCATTATTATACCCTTTAAAAATAATTAAGTGTTTGAATAGAAAACTACCCCACAACATGGAGACAGTAAGCCGTACATACCCATATATAGTAAATTTTTCATTTATAGGATAAATAGAATAACGAATATGGTTGTACCATATTTATAATAACATCAAAATATTTATAAGGTACTTGAGTTATTATTTAGGTATGGAAAAAACAAATAAAGATGAAGTGGAAGAAGAAAAGAACTTGAAAGAGGGTGGTGAATTATTACCTCTTCTTCTGGTGTTTCCTTTTGAGTTGATCAAAAGAGCTACTTAGGTTTACTTTATGATAAAAGTAAGGACTATAAGTTGATGTGAGTTATGTTTTGAGGATATTTCGTCCAGGGTTGTCTGATCCAAATGGTTTTTGAGGTGTGAAATTAAGATAAGGGGAAGTACCCATTAATAAGAGATGTGAGGGTCACTTTAGGAAAAGCTTGAAATATTATTTTATAATAAAATTATTTTCGTTTTCTAATTGCTCCCAAATAATTTATTATTAAGATAATGTAGGTATGGGTGAAACAACGCTTAGAAAATAGGTTTTAGACAGGTTTAGGTCACTATCCTAACCATATATGTTTTATTTAACTCTTAGTTAAATAGTTTGACATTTACCATGTCTAATTGTATTTTTATATTATATGGTTAGTAAACTTAATATAAACTTCCAAGAGTACCCCAAGTGGTTAATTATTAATATATATAACCTTATTTATGTCCTATTGTCGAACCTTAGATTTTTTGGAATATTATATCAATTAATTATATAGTATTTGTTTTAAAAACTCAATTATGTCTATTTTGACACTATTTTGTATTTTATTTTTTTAAAGCCATATAAACATTATAATTTCAAATAATTTTTTTTTATAAACAATAACATGTCATATTAACCTATAAAATTAGTGTAATTTATCATAAGTCTCAATTAACATTTATTTTTATATTTATAATATCAATTATTTTAATGTTTTATTGATAAGGTAATTACATCCTCATCATTGTTTCATAAATAAATTAAATTATTTAACATCTAAAAATTATAAATAAAATATAATTATGTAGGAAATATTTTTATATTTCTAATGACTATTTATTTTCGAATTTATCTAACGTATAATCCTATGTTAAAAATGGGTTAGTTATTAAACTTTGAATTTAACATTTTTAACTCTTCTTTAAATAAAATAACAATAAATGTCCTAATCTAATCCAAGTGTACCAAAAAGATCATATTTTATTTTAAAGGTTGTTTTTGGACGAATTACACTTATCCAATAGAATTAGGACATTATTTAGAGTAATTATTATATCATATACCCTTAATTACCCTATTTACTTTTAACTGTGGTAATAAAAGTCAAAAGTTACTATTCACCAAAAATTATTTTCATCTTATTGAACAAAATTTTACTTATTGATGTCAACTGTGTATCTTGGATTTTTGATATTTGACTCACAGAATTGGTAAAATTAAGTTTTATGCAAATTTGTAAATGCTCTTAGAAGGTAGGTAAAAGACGATAAAAAGATTAATACAATTTAATATATCTAAAATTATTATAAAATGACTCCAATGATTTGAGTTGAACATATATAGGTATTATGTATCTATTTTAACCTAAAATAAATTAAAATAATGTAAATAATTATTAAAATAAAAATTCAGTTTTAAAGAATAACATAGTGTTTTTCACTATTCATCAAAAATTGAATGTTCTTACAAAAATACCAAAAAATCACCCTAAGAAAATTTTTATATTAAAAATGCAAAAACTAAGTCCATTTTAAAAATTGAAATTGATAAAATTTAAAAGAGTGGGTATTACTATCCACAACGGCTAGTTTCATTGGTCGTGGTGTGTTAAAACTCCAAGTTGCATACAATGCAAGCTGATGCATTATTCAAAGGGAAACATACCGCGAATGTTCAGGGAGTTAGATTCTCGCCTCCTTAAAATAATTTGGTCATCAAAATTTCTATAATATTATGGCATAAAAAGATTCAGGTGGTTCTTCATCATAACTTCCTCAAGTTCCCATGTTGCCTCTTCCATCTTATGGTTTATCCATAGAACTTTTACAGATGAGTCATCTAATTTCTTAGCCCTTGTTCTCTGGCATCAAGAATCTTGATAGGCTCTTCACAATGAGACAGATTAGGTTCTAGTTCAATTTTTTCATAGGTGAGTACATGCGTTGGGTCAGACATATATTTTCTCAACAGTGATATGTGGAACACATCATGAACTTTGAAGAGACTTGGAAGAATTTCCAAATAATATGCCACAACTCCAATTCATTCTAGAATTTCGAAAGGTCTGATGTACCTGGGACTCAATTTACCCTTCTTACCGAATCGTATAACTCCATTTCATGGAGATACCTTCAAGAAAACATGATCTCCTACTTGAAATTTCAAATCTTTCCTCTGATTATCAGCATAGCGCTTTCGCCTACCTTGAGCTACTTTGATGTGGGTTTAGATAATCTTTATCGTTTTCATTGTTTCCTCAAAAAGTTCGGGTCCTATGAGTTTACTTCAACCAACATCTTCAGAACAAGTTGGTTTGTGACATCTCTTTCTATATAATGCTTTATATGGCGCCATCTGAATACTTGAATGGAAGTTATTGTTATAAGAAAATCTTACCAGAGGTTAATATTGATCCCACATACCTTGAAAGTCAAGTGAACAAGATCTCAACATTTCTTCTAAGGTTGAATAGTCCATTATGATTGTCCATCAGTTTGAGAGTGGTAGGTAGTGCTCAAAAGAAGTTCTGTATGCAAGGCCTTCTGAAGACTTTTCTAGAATTTTGATGTAAAATGGGGATCATGATCAGAAAAAATCGATAGGGGTACACCATGGAGTCTTAAAACATCATTAATATATAGTTTTTCCAGATGTTCAAGTGGTAAATCTTCTCTTATAGCAAGAAAATGTGCTGATTGGTAAGATGATCAACAATGACCCATATTGCATCATTCCTTCAAAGAGTCTTTGGTAGCCTCATGACAATGTCCATCTTAATATTATCCAATTTCTACTCAGGTATGGGAAGAGGTTTCATGACTTCTCCTGACTATTGCCTTCCAGCTTTCACTTGTTGAAAAACCATAAATCTTAACACAAAATCAGTAATCTCCCTCTTCTTGTTGTCCCACAAAAATTGTTCCTTCAAATCTCTATACATCTTGGTGCTTCCATGGTGTATAGAGAAATTGGAGCTATGAGAATTGTCCAACAATTATCTTTTTAGATCAGGTATGTTAAGAACACAAAGTCTCTTCCCAAATATCAAAATTCCATATTCATATATGAAGTCAGTCAATTTACCATCATTCACACCTTTAATCTTCTTTTAAAACTCCTCACCATCAGTTTGAGAACTCTTTATCCATTCTAGTAAAGATGGTTTGACAACCATTTGAAAAAGTATTGATGTTTCACCTCCCATGGTTATTACCATAACTATCTTTACTAGATCCATGAAAAAGGATCCCTTTCAACTCTCATCTTGTTCAAAACTCCATAATACTTTCTACACAAATCATCTTCCACCTTATTTTCCTTCCCCAGGTGGTAGTGTATAGTGTAATCATAATACTTGAGTAGTTCAAGCCATCATCTTTGCCTCATGTTGAGTTCTTTCTGTGAGAAAATATACTTAAAACTCTTTTGATCAGTATAAATCTCTCATTTTTCACCATAGATAAAGTGTATCCATATTTTCAGAGAAAATATTACAGCTGCTAACTCAAGATCATGAGTAGGATAGTTTTTCTCATTAAATTTTAGCTCTCCTGATGCATAGGTGACAACTCTATCATTCTGCATAAATAAATAACCCAATCCTTTCTTTGAAGCATCACTATAAATAACAAACCCATCGTTCCCTGACGGTAGAGTCATGATTAAAGCATTGACTAATCTTCTCTTCAGTTCTTCAAAACATTCTTCACACTCCTTTGTCCAAACAAATTTAACCACTTTGTGTGTGGGCTTGGTTAATGGGTTAGCCAACTGGGAAACATTCTGGATGAAATATCGATAATAACATGCTAAACTAATAAAACTGAATACCTCAGTTATACTCACCGGTGTTGGAAATTATTGGATTGCCTTGGTCATTGACGGATCAACAAAGATTCCATCCTTAGAGACAATATGGACAAGAAAATAAATCTCTTGAAGCTATAATTCACACTTGATAAACTTCCCATATAATTCATTTCTTCAGAGGAGGTTTAGAATTGCGCACTTGTGATTTTCATGATCTTCATATCTTTTTGAGTATACCAAGATATCATCATCAAATACCAATAAAAATTCATCAAGATATTCTTTGAAAACTGTATTCATTATATCCATCAAGACAGAGGGTGCATTAGTCAATCCAAAAGGCATTACTGTAAACTTGTAAGGCCCACACCTGGTTCGAAATGCTGTTTTTAGAATGTCTTCCTTCTTCACACACAAGTGATGATATCCAGATTGAAGTTCAATCTTTGAAAAATATTGAGCTCCATGAAGTTGGTCAAATTAATCATCAATGAGAGGTAGGGGATACTTTTTCTTTATTGTTATAGCATTGATCTTCCTATAGTCAATGCACAACCTCATAGATTCGTCTTTCTTCTTAACAAAAAGGATAGGGGATCCCCAAGGAGATAAACTAGGGAGAATAAATCCCTTGTTACTCAATTACTCTAGTTTTTTATTTAGTTCAACTAATTCCACAGTGGCCATTCTATAAGGGGTCTTCGATATGGGCCTTAAACCATGAATTAAATCAATATAAAACTTAATTTCTTCTTCTGGAGGATGTCTAGGTAAATACTTTGGAAACACATCAACATATTCTTTCATATTAGGTACATCCTCTATTCGAACATTTTTTCCTCACCCATAGTTCTTTCATTCCCTTCTACCCAAATAACTGAATTTAGTATAGCTACTTGGGGTGGAATAGATAAGAATCAGGGGGTGACGTTTCTGCTATAAAGATAAGGTACTTCTTATCATCATCGGAAATTGTAACCTCCTTATTATTACAATAAATTTTCACATCATGGTCCAAAATACAATCCATTCTGAGTATTATATCAAATTCACTCCTGGGTATGAATATGAGATCAACAGATAAAGAACATTTATATGCCATAATGGGAACTGATTCACAAAACTTTGTTGTGATGATACTTCCCTTAGGTTTTTTGACTGAAAAATCCCTTGTTAATTAAAATTGAAAATATCTATTTTTTTTAGAAAACATGGACGATATGAAATAATGCGATGATATAGAATCAAATAAAGAATTTTATAAACTTGAGGTAACCATTAAATTTCTCACCACTATGTCTTTCAAAGCTTCAACCTCTGCAATAGTGATCGCCTAAGATTGGCCTTCCAACCTTGACGTTTTTTGAGATAAGTTCTATTAGAACTTAGAACATTCATTTTCATAATTCCCATTTTCTCTATAATTATAGAATTTAACATTGATATCCTCTTTCTTCTCCTTGAATCACGAGCTTGGTGGTTTTTTTCAACACACTTGAAATTGACTCCCATTACCTTCAGGAAAGTACTGGGGTGTTTCTTCCCACATTTACCATAGGATGGATATTCCACGTTTTCTTTCCCCCCCTTATTTACATTTCCAGAGTGTTCATCAGATTTATTTTTCTCTTTCTTTTATTTAAAGTCGTAATACTTAGAGAATAACTTTTCTGTATTGATAGCACATGAAACAATATCTTCGTACGATGACAAGGATTGTCAGACTATTGATCTATGGAGAAATGGTTTTAACTCATCAAATATTTGATCAATCTTACTCCGTGGGTTACGTATATAATATGTTTCATGCCTTGCTAACATTGTAGAGTTAGCCTCATAATTTGAGACATTCTCATCCTCTTTTTACCTCAGACTCAGAAATTGACATTCCATATACACTTGATGGTTACAAGAAAAGTATTTTTCTAAGAAAATATCTTTAAAATTGCTCCATTCCATGTTCGATACTTCTTCATATTCCTTTGTGTATTGAATTAATGACCACCATTGATCTTCATCTCCCGTGAGGTGCTAAACTGCAATGAAAACTTTTTCCCTTTCGATACTCTCCAAATCATGAAAGATTTTCTCTAAGGAATTTATCCATTGCTCAGCTACTAATGGATTTGTACTCCCATTGAATGTTTGTGGTTGTTTCCTCATGAATAAGTTTAATTTTGAACCTCCACATTGTGGATCTGGGTGTTCCATATAGCTAAGGTTATTATTAATAACCTGAGTGATTTGTCCAAGTATGGTGATAAACTGGTCTGCACCAGTTGCATCACCAGCTCCACTATACTTATCTTGAGTAGGAGGGAAATCCTCACATGGATTATGTGCATTGATATGGTTTTCATTCCTTCCACTAGGTTCCATTTCTAAACAATGGTAGACACTAGATTAGTTTATGAATTGCAATTCATAATTCCAAACATGTAAAACACTTAACATAAATTGAACATTTTATAGATTTAATCCATAATCATAAAAAAAGCTTTTCTTTGAGGAGGTATATACTCAAAAAAATTTATAATTGTTTGTGAAGAAATTGTAAATTATCCTAAGCATATCCTTTGGGAGTGTCATAACCAAAAGTGCAGCAAGGCCCATTGTCATGTACCAAGATACCCTGGGTCAAGCGCGAAACTCCTTGTCAGAGTTTTCACTCCTTGGTAAATCTGTGCCATATTCACCTCAACCTGCTCATATCCAGACATGGATGGATTTCTTGGAAAATACCCAAAATCTTTATATTACCAAAATTATAGGAAGTTCTTCTATACCAATCCTCAAGGTCTATCATAGGGTAATGTGATCTAATGAGAGTTTATCTAAATCTATCTTCCAAGGTTTGTGCTAAACTTTCTCTGATACCAATTGTAACACCCCGAATAGAGTTACCCAGAGTTTGTGCATTATTATATAACATTTTCATGGTCACAAGGGATCAAATACCGAAGGACTGATTAGTTTATTAGCCTTGTAAGTACTAGATACATTCATAAGTTTTTCATTACATCATAAAATAAATACATCAACAACTTTTTGTCTCTTTTGTACACAATTATATCCTTATCCTGTCCCTACAGGTCAACCATAAAATAATTCTTCACATCCTTGGAAAAATAAAACATAAAAAGGGGTGAGCTCTAATTCTTAGTAAGGATAAAAATATAGCAGAATCATTCATAAATAAGCATAAACATTTAAGGCAATGCATAAGACTAAAAAAATCCCTTTAAACTTAAACTTGAGCATAATATGGAAAAAATAAATAAAATAATTCCATTTACTTATTCACATGGATATTCTACTTGTCGAATAATCACATGAAATATCAATATCCAATTTCATGATAATGTAATGCTTAATGCAAGACTTTATAACCACATAGTAAAGGCCTTTGTCCATGACTGAAAATAAGATTTTGTCAAGGCCTTGTGCCAAGACACTAGTTTGTCTCATGAGACCTATCAATGCATTAAGGTGAAATAGAGGGCTCCACCCATCACTTACTAAGTCCAATGCATTCCTCATATGAAAATGCTTAAACATAACATAAACATTCGTATTAAAACTATCATACAAAATGTCAATACTTTATCCATAAACCATGAATGGTGTAAAAATAACACATCCATAGTCAAACATATCACAAAACCTTTAATACAATATGGAATATTTATATCATAATAAATCAACTTCAAACAAGATTAAAATCCTTCAATCGATATTAACAAAGATGAAATAGAATTTTTTTAGAGTAATATATCTTTCTATTTTGAAATAATTTAAGAGTCATATAATTATAAAATAAAACATTTATTATAAAAATATTCTTATAATCTTGTATGGGAAGCTTCGACGATGTTATAATGGTGGAAAATAGCCGCACCCACCATATGAGTTAAAAAACATTCTTACCTTATTTCTGCCGAAAAGGTTATAAAGTACCTTGTTTGGAAAATGACAGAAAGATTCATTTCAAAACATATATGGTAAAATAAGGGTATAAATGACTTTAACCCATATTCTTTTAAATAATAATTTTTTTAATTACATTTTTAAGAAATTATGGATGTTGATGATAAAGAGGTCCTGGTAGATACTTACGTATTAACAACCTCAGATAAGTAAAGAGATTGTAGAATTATCCCTTACTTTATACTTTTCCTTAGGTGATGGTATGTTAAACTCCTGTATAATAGTTTAAACATTGTTATTAAATTATAAAAGAACTATATACATAAATATGATGTCATATATGATACTCTAATAATGATTTATTAATAATATTTCAGTAGTATCATCGTTTCAGGTGTTAACAAATTCGTATTCCATTTTATTCTTGGTTATGTAAGACATGTTTATTATGGATAGGATGTATTTAATTCATATAGAGAATGATATTATGTTCATAAACATTATTTTTAATCCTAAAATGAAAATTATTCTTGAATGATTAAAATGGGATATGAATCTCGTCGTGTTCGTGGAGACGGTAATCCGTACGTACGCACAAGGGACAATATCAATATATTGATGGTGAAATCGTATGTAATTGGTTAGTATATTATATATAAAGAATAATTTACATGTTATAATTATTATTTACATCATTTATACTCATTATTATACCCATCCAAAATAATGAAGTGTTTGAAGAACAAACTACCCCACAACGTGCAGATGGTAAGCCGAACGTAAGCATGTATGGGGACAAATGGTGCGTCAATCAGATGCCCAGTCTGTGACTTATATGAAATTTAGTTCTAGGGGGGCCGATTGTATTCAAGTTCCACCCAAACCATCCATACACAAAATTTCTTCAAAAATCAAGTGGAGTATACCAAAAGGATTGTATTTATCCAAGGATCCAAATTCCATAGACAGTCCATCAAAAGAATGTCTGGTTCTCAAGATATGGCCCTTTAAGTGTTTCTAGGCTTGGTTGGGCTCGTTTCTGGTCCAAACCAGTATGTCGAACCTTAAGGGGATAGCACGAATTACATGGGGTTGTCCATCAAAGGGCGGCCTAAAAGGTAGGTGGCCCGACCGCAAGTGGATTGGTCCACAAGGGGACGGCCGAGCCGCGTAGGGCGTGGCCTGGATGGGGGTGACCAATCCGTGTAGGGCGCGACCCGCATGGGGGCGGCCCAGCTGTGTAGGGCGTGACCCGTAAGTGGGGTGGCCTAGACGTGGTCTTCCAAAGCTGGAATGGGGGGGGGGATGTTTCCCCCCGGTGTCCCTACTAGCCTAAAGGCTATTCAGTTTTGTGAAACTTCGATGCCATGTGGGAGCCTCCCAGTCATTGCGGAACCTGCTGGAGGCGCATGTTGTACCTCCACCACAGCTTTGGTCATGGCTTATACTCACCAACGACGTTCTAGTCACAATGAATTGTCTTCAATGTCCAACCGATGTGTCGACCACCTTCTCTGACCTCCATGGATGACAAGCTGCGACCCCTTGCTCACTGGCGGCGCGCAATGGCATGCCACACCTCCTCCCTAGCCGGCCGGTGTTGGCCTCTTTGATGACCACCGTGACTTAGTGTCTTAGCCTCCTCTTGTGGCGTGCCACCTCATTCATATCCAGTCGATGCCACCACACCGGTGGTCTTCCATTGAGGCACAAGGGCAGCGAAGGAGTGGAGGGTTTTAGCTAGGTTTGTTAGGCCTGCGCCCTCTGCGTTAGCTCGTAATCACATGGGAGGATTTAACGGTTCAAGAATTCACTTGAAATAAAAAATAATTAAACCCTTACCTGAGGTTGTTGGAGAGACTTCTCTCTTGAGGAAGCGGGTCGGTGTTCAACATCCTCTGCAACTACCATCCAACAATGCGGCTCGTTTTTTATCCCTATGTTCAGGGTTTGGTGCCTCCCGTCACCCCTAACTAGAACCGGCTCCATCCTATAAGGGTTTGGTGTCTCGGTACATTACCAGAACTTTGATGCTTGGTAAATCTATGTCGATACCCCTCCCCAAGCACTATATAAATAGAAGAGGGGAAGGGTATGTCACAACATATGGAATTAATGGTGGCTCATTAATTATGAAGCTTCTTAATTCCTCATCATTGTTGTTACATAGATTGAAGTGTCAATCCATTTACTGGCTTGACACATTGTTGGTCCAACAGTCTTCTTTTCCATTAGAGGATAAGAATGAAAATTTAAATAACAAAATTATTTTATTTTATTTGTTATAAAAAGTCTCAAAACATAAATTTTTTTCCAGACCCACTATGGTCAATGTAAAGTCTCCCTTAATTGAATCTCGGTGCTGCAGATTCAACGATGTACTTGAATTTTTAATCCGAGCACCAGATAAAAAGTTAGAAAATTCTACATACAAATTTACTGAATGTACCAGAAAAAATGAACAGAAATTTCTTATAGGCACACCAGGCCTTGGAATCACATGCTCCCAATTTTTCTAGACTCGTAATAATTCCATATAATTAAAAACAATTACATGGAAAATCTGGATCTTTATATTAGTTATGTCACTAATAGTTTTATTTAATCCCTCCAAGTATTTTTCTTCTCATAATGAGATTTTAACCTTGAAAATCAAGGTGCCTCTTTTGTGTGTTTGTTTGGTTATGTTGTATGGAAAAACGAAATTGTGGTGAGAGATAACTAGAGTATCAATAAACATTAACCAATGTAAGATGATTATTAATAAATAGATAAAAATATATATTTTATACCAAAAGGACCTATAATGATTATCCACCCCCACTATCTAAATCATATCCACCATTAAATCCCATTAATATTGAAAATCAATCACTAACCATGGATAATATCATATAGTTTCTTTTATGAAATAATATTTTTCCGTGAAAATTAATTTCAAATCATATTTAACTAATAACAAGACATCTCCAACAACCTCATCCAATGTTAAATTAATATAGTCAATTTGAATATCCTCTTATGATATGCT
Organism: Viscum album; assembly: GCA_963277665.1. Classification (NCBI taxonomy): domain Eukaryota; kingdom Viridiplantae; phylum Streptophyta; class Magnoliopsida; order Santalales; family Viscaceae; genus Viscum; species Viscum album. Next base: position 768,078 of record CAUJRU010000353.1, on the reverse strand, counting down.
ACAAAAAATTAAAACCTATAAACATTGGATGACAAAATAAATTATAGTGAATCACTATTTTCGATCAAAATTTAATCATTAGTGTACTAAATTTAAATTATACCTCATGTTATCTATGAACATTATACATCTCTGAATTCTATATACTTGTATTAATCATCTACAGAACTATATTACTCATTATTCATATTACATGTGTCTATCTATTCTATAGTCATTTGTTTTTCCTTGATGATTCTAAAAACTCCATGATGTTCCCTCTTATAACCATTCATTGCCAGTGATCCTAAATATAATTTATCCAACCACTTCAATGAAAAACTACAAAGGGGTCTAATAAAATAGTAAGGTTATTCCATCAACTCTCACAATTGAAATTATCCCACTTTATTAATTTTAAAAATAATTGAGCACGTACTATTGATAGTATATAACTCTAAAAGAGATACATATAAATAAAAAATTCCCACTATTCATAAACCACGATTTCTTGGAAAATAACCATATTCCACCACTTTGTCATCTTTAATCATTACTTAAATTAGAATTCAAAATAAAATATTATGTTTTACTCAAAAAAATCATCTTTATTTTAGTTATCTCCAGCATCACTATAAAATAACTCTGATAATATATATATATATATATATATATATTACATATAAAAAAATAATGATTTCTGAAAATATTTATTGTCATATCATCCATTATAAAATTTTGATAAAAAAATTTCATATAAATAAAACACAAATCAAACTTTTAAATAGAAGAACTCACAAAAAAATCAGTAACATTTCATATTGCAGATCTACTCTAAATGTTCATATAATAAATATTTCATAAATATGTTTTGATACCTATTACACCTTTACATCGACACATAAAAATCCATTAATAATATAATCATCCATGGATTGACCAATATTAATGATAGAATCACTACAATGGAATATCAATTTATATATATTACATGGAATTTTTAAATGAAATCTCTAACTCGTTTATCTAGGAATCAGTGACTTGACTAGTGATTACCCCAACATACATTTATAACATCTTATTATAAGAATATACATGACATTATTTTTCATTCCTCGCAACATATAAGGATATTCATTAATGTATAAATTTATGTTCTTACTGCACTATGTAATCGTGAATGTCTTGATGTTGTTAGATATATTTTATAAATTGAATTGAAAAATGAAACCATAGCCCATTAATTTGTAAATGTATATAGAGAATTTTTTAACAAGACCACCACATTATTCACTCCTATATAAACATTAAACAAAAAAGTGTGAAAAATTATGATCTAGAGTTAAATAGTGCATGCATTTATTTGACATTCTAATTTTTTAGGATTTCTTATAATTTTTTTTAATTGAGTCATATCAACTATCCATTAAATAATCCATTCATTCTAATATCCTCTATATGTTTAAGGAGATTAAAATTTTTTTTCGAAATTTTATTCCTTATTTAACATGAATAAATAAATGAAATCCTTCTAAGAAAAACCAATCTTATTTGTTATTTTTTATTGGGTATCTTTTTCTTCCGTGAACTTATTTTGGATTTTTTAGAGATGTCCATTTTATTCACTCAAATTATTTAATAAGCATACATTCTATTATCATGGATTTTTTAATATTTTTAAAAGGAATCATTATGATTTTTTTGAATGTTTCATTTTTAACTATCATAAAAAAATATCAAAATGAATGCTTTTATCGTATATGAAATTGAATGAATTTATATAAATTGTAATAATTTTTTTCTAATTGAAATATCAAATATGATTTCAATTGTTTTAAATTGAAAAATCATTAATAAGATATTTTCGTTATATTTTTCTTCCATATTCATTATTTCTCTGAATGGAATAATTTAATTACAAATCATATATTATTGATGAAGTAATGTTAATATTTTACTTCTTATTAGTTTAGTTGTCTTTAATATTATATAGAAAATTTTACTTTATTATGATTGTTGGAAATTACATTCCCCTTAAATTTAGATATTATTTTTATCATGGTTATCATTATAAACTAATCTCAATATCTCTTATTCTTATTTTTTTTATTAAGGTAATTTTATTGGATGTGGAAATAATAATATCTAAATTCATTACTCAATATGAATATTTGTTGACAATGAATATTATTATGAATTAAATTTATCATTCAATTTATATGGACTGAATTGGAAATATAGTGATTAGTGGGGATGGGTTATATATATCCCATTGATGTGTTGATATATATAACAAGATAAATCATATGGTTATCCCTATAAAATATAATTTTTTTGTATACGAACAAAAAACTATTTTAGTGGGTCTTGGAATTTAAAGATATCATGATATCTAAGATCATGATATAAAAAATTAATAATCTGTATCATTGGAAATCAAGTTCTTATTATCATTGAGATTACTCCATTAATATTATACTTGGATTCATTTTATTATCATGTTTTGGATTAAATGACATGCATTTTTTTATTTAAATAGAAATGTTAATTATGTTGTATTTATTCATGATAGATTCTAATTTATGTTACACCTAATGAGTATATGGGTTCAACATTATTTTTTTCACTTTCGTCGAGATATGAAGAAGGATATTATGAGTAATATATTTGACAAGAGAATTATTATTAGGATAATTATTTTTTATTTCAAATTTAATATAGGAATTATATATATTTTTTATTCTAAACTGACAAACTGGTTGAATTTATGTGCTGATATCACATGTATCTTATATGACTGTAATAAAGAAGAAACATACTCTGGGTTTCTGGTGTTTGATTTTCAAGAGTTGGTACCATATAAATTTTAGTAGAAACCTATGGAAATATAATTTAAATAATGATATTTAAAATTATAATTATGATAATACATTTTAGTATATGATAAAATTTACTATTATAGGGATTTTTAATTTCAGGATAAATATTCATAATTATTGTGAGATAAAAATTTGAAGTTCCATTATTTTGTGATGGCTACTAATGGAATAAAGGGTGTCGATGCCCATAAGTACTATAGGGATTATCCAACTGAGTAATCCAATATATATAGTGTTGGAAACGAATAGATCATGGAAATATTAGGGAAATTGAGATTAATTTTTCTGAATAACCATATATCTATAGAAAACCTTTTTTTCCATTGTATGATTCTCCTATGATAGATCTATTTATATGACGAAATCCTATAACTTTTAATAAAAATAAAAATCCATTGGTATTTGAACATTGGATTACATCTCTCAAAAATAAATTATTATCATTAGTATTTAATGAAATTGAAAAAGGTAATTTTTGTAGTGTATTTTTTAATAGGAGGTAGTGATCAATGATGGTCACAAATCTAGAAGAATTAATAGGTTTAATAAATAGAAATCATGAAACAGATAACTTTTCAAGTGTTAATCATAGAGAAATATTTCCCACAAAATAGTGAAAAAAATGGTGATGAAGTTCCTCACAAATGAGAAAAAGGGCGAAGAAATTATAGTAGATTATGTAACTAACATTAGAAGACTAGTGAGGCATGATAAAAATTTAATATTAAAAGATTTACCATTTCATTTATGTGCTTAATACAAATCTACAAATAGAACTAGTGTCTTATTTTTTTTTCAACTTATTTCAATATAGTATCATGTTTCATTATGACAAGGAATTAATTTTCTAGATCCTCTATCTTCAAGGGAAAAAAATTGAAGAAAGTGTCGGTTGGGCACTATGAAAAATGGAACACATCAAAGAAGAAAGAGGGTCTAAATAAATTTTCCGCATGTAATAATTATGTAATGAAATATACTAGAAAATTCATGAAGGGAATGTGAGTATTTTAAATGTGAGTAGATAAGGGTCAACATGAAAATCACTTTTTTGTGCCAAATAAAAACAATGTAATCTATTGATTCAACTATATTTGGGTGGGGAAATATTAAAAATTGGGACCCACAAATCATTGAAATATACCAAATAATTGTGAAATGGGATAAATAAAATTGTCATTAATTATTGTAGATAAAGTGTATGTTTCATGTGAAGTGGTGAAAGGTACCGTTATCATTCAATCTATAAGTGAAATATTTTTATTTCAATCAGGTTCAACATAATCATTCACGTTAATAGAATTTTATATGAGTATCACATCACTATGTAAATGATTAGATTATGAGTTTTTAGTAAAAAATATTAATGGTATGATGACCACATATAGCTACCCTATTTTTCTTACGTGACTATTACATCGTTCTAAAGATAAACCACATAATATATTTACAAAATTAGGATCCAATGTCTTAGTATCTTGGGAAAATTAGGCACATACAAAACGTATTAAAATATAAAACATAAAAATTTATTGAAAATATTCTTCTTTAACCTTTTAAAGGTCACATTATCCTTATTACATGTTGTGACCTAAGGATGTACATCAAAGAATGGGGAGAGATAATATCCCAACAAGAGTACGAATAAGGTACATGAAATAATAAAAAACGAGTAATCTTAAACATCATCATCATAACATAAGCATGGGATAATCATCAACATTTTATGGGAAACAATTTATATGGACTGGGAATGTGGAAATACAAAAAAAAAAATCATGTTGTAACATCCCGACCCGACTTACCATTCAACCCAGTAGCCGGACCGATCGCCACATGGTGTCAAGCGCATCTCCCTAAATGCAAGAGGCTGGAAACTAGCAGTGAGGGCCGAGGTGAGTCCATGGGAAGACTATGCCCTCATTAACAAAGTATCACAATTTAATTACAAACATATAATAGAGGAATAATGTAACCAGTAGACAACACATAAACAACAAAAATAGATAACAATAGAAGGATATGATATATATGGAATGGTGAAAGTCAATACAATACAGTACAAGTATAAAAAAACCAAAAAGAAACCAAAATGTATCCCCTATCACATCATAAGCCCTAGCTTAGTCCCGTGCACTCCTACTTCGAGAAGCAAGTGAAGTACCTTTACAAGGGATTTTTCCCTTCTCATTACCTGCAATCATATAATCTTCTTGGGTCCAAAAACATGACCCAAACATGGTGTGAGATTTAATACCAATAGGAAACCACCAAAATCCATGCTAATCTGTCAGTGAATATATAAATAGGCAGTGTAATATGGAAAACAGTAAACAAGGGAAAATAGCAAGATCGACCCAAGATTGTGCATTGGATTGGCGTCAGTTCAAGTATACATTCCATTCATTAATCACTTTATTCATGTGTTCAAACCATTCCTTGAGCCCATTCTTGGAATACACAAAACAGAAACCAGACATCACTCAAGGAGAAAATCCACCAACACCCTACAAGCCCTTTTTGGGGAACCTCCTTGGTACCCAACCTCGTTCTAGGTGCGGTATAGTCCGTCATCTGAGCCCGTCCCCGAGATCCTATAAATAAGATCCCGATATCGCCCATGACATATCATTCCCTATTGAGTCCGTCCATGGCATCTCATGTGGGGTCCATGATTCACTCGGAACTTCAATAACAAGTCTCACATGAGTCCGTCCATGGAAACTCACATTGGTTCCATGGTTCACCCATGACTTGGTTTCATGTTTAAAGCAGTTCAAAGCATTTAATTTATGTGGGCTAGAAATTCAAGAATATTCATACAAGGGTCAAGGGGAAAAACTCCATCCCATAACCGAAACCGTTTCAATTACAATTTCTTCTTATTGCAATTCCACTCATATTAAATTTCCATTATTAACAACCCACAAGAGAAAGGAAAAACATGCCTCAAAGGCATCCTGGGTCAAAATCCATAAAAGAGTCATTCAAGGAAACACACCCAAGGGGTGGTTACTGTCCAAGGTATACAACCTAAATCATGAACATACCATCCTATTTATATTACCTACAACATTCTTGGTAATAACAGGGTTAAATTTCAGGTTCAAGCGACACCCCAAAAGTGGGCGCGCGACACTCCAGCATATATAAACAGCTTGAAAATCAGCGAAAATCACTAGACCACCTACCTTAGGCTCGTACTAGATAGATCGTCTAGTAACATGATCTGATTTGTCCTGGTTTGGGAGAAATATGAATAACAGATGGAGAACGAGAAATTAGGGCATACAAGCCTTAATCCAATCTGCGTTCATTGTAACCACAAGAATCAAGAAGGATTAAAAAGGAATTGAGGACTTACCATTGCATATCTAACGAGATGAATGATGGATGAAACCGAGATCAGATGAAGGAGAAGGCTCAAATCCTCCCAAATCCTCTTGAGAGCTCTTCCCCCTGGTGTGCGGTTTGAAGAATAGGTTTAGGTTAGGTTTTATAAAATTTAATCAATTTAATTAAAAATTAATTTAATTTTCAAAACACAGTAGGTCGCACAGTTTACCCGCATGGCCGAACAAACCATGCGGAGACCATTCAGACCTTTTTGGAAGGCAAGGTGGAACCACACGACCACCCCACACAGATTGGGTAAACAGTGCGCATGCCGTGCTCCTGCCTCTGCCAAGCCTGCACCAAGGTGCATGGTTTACCCAGGCCATGCGCAGGCCATGCGCAAACCACGTTCCAGGACATTTACAGCCTAAAACATGGTTATGGGACCCGAACAAGCCCCTAACACCTCCGTAACTCCACTAGTCAAGTTAGGCATCCACATTACGCCTCAACAGAATAGTTAAACTGAAAAGAAAAGGATCTGTACCTCATACAAAAACCCTGGATCTTACAATCTTCCCCCTTATAGCAATTCGTCCCCAAATTTCTCTCTGAAGTGTAGTCAAGATTCATCAGCGAACAGATCTGGACACTGAGCACGTACGTCGGCCTCCCGCTCCCAAGTCTCGTCCTGTAAATGATCGTGCTTCCATAGCACCCGTACTAGAGGAAGTAACCAGCCTCAGAGAACCTTCGTGCTCCTATCAACGACATGAATCAAATGCTCCTCAAAGGATGCATCTACCTAAAGCTAAACCCCCAAGGTTGGAAGGGATGAGATGGGTCTGAATAGTATCTCCATAACTGAGAAACATGGAACACGTCATGCATGGCTCAGTACCTCTGAGTTAACTACAACCGATAGGCTACCGGCCCCACCCTCTCCAGAATCTCAAAAGGCCCAACATATCTCGGTGATAGGTTACCCTATCTTCTGATCTGCCTATGTCCTAGCCTCAGTGAAACATGCAAGAAAACCCGATCCCCGACCTCAAACTCTAGGGGTCGTCTGCGGCAATCAACATATGACTTTTGATGAGATTGTGCAGTAGCCATCCACTTCTATATCAACTTGTCCTGCTCAGAAGTCTCTAGAACAAGACGCGGTTCCAGTAAGGCTGCCTCACCTACCTCTAATCAGCACAGGGGTGATTGGCATGTCCTACCATATAAAGCCTCCTACGGTTCCATCTGTATAGTCGCCTTATAACTATTGTTATTGGCAAACTCAACTAGGGGAATATGCTTCTCCCATGATCCCCCAAAATCCAGCATGCATGCTCGCAGCATGTCCTCAAGCACTCTTATCGTGCGATCTAACTGGCGATTAGTCTGAGGGTGGTATGCTGTGCTCAGGAGCACCTGTGTACCCAGCACCCTTTGAAAACTCTGCTAGAAATGTGACGTAAAATGAGCATCCCTATCTAAAACAATGGTGCGCAGGACCCCGTGGAGTTGTACTATTTCACGGATATACAACCTTTCCAGCTCATCCACACTAAACGTCTCCTTGATCGGTAAGAAATGAGAAACCTTCATGAGCCTGTACACCACAACCCACACAACATCGTTACCTCAAGGTGACCTCAGCAACCCAGTCACAAAGTCCATCGCAACATCATCCCATTTCCATTCCCGGATAGGTAACTACTATAAAAGCCCTACTGGCCGCTGGTGTTCCACCTTAAAATACTGACAGGTGGAACATCTAGTGATGAAACTAGACACTTCCCTCTTCATACCCGACCACCAGTACTATCGGCGCAAGTCATGATACATCTTAGTGACTCTGGGATGAACTGCCCAAACCGAAGCATGAAACTCCAGTATCAGCTTCTCTTTAAAATCCACAGGAACCAATACACATACATGGATACGAAGAACTTCATCCTTTCCTATCGTCCAACCAGGAGGAGGGTCCTCACCTAACACACCTTCCCATAGAACTAGGCCTTCCGAATCTGATATCTGTCTCATCCTTACTCTGTCTAAGAGGGTAGAAGTAATAGCTAAGGACGATAGAAAAGACGGCCCTTGTCTATTCTGCACATCAAGATGCATCACAGAGAACAAGGACATAAGCTTCCATTCATTTCTAGCCTGTTGCACAGACTATATTTGAGTCCTCCTGCTCAAAGCATTTGCCACTACATTGCCCTTACCAGGCATATAAGCAAGTTCAAAATCAAAGGACTGTAGGTACTCCACCCACCGTCGCTGCCTAAGATTCAGATCATATTGAGTAAAGATATACTTGAGGCTCTTGTGGTCTGTGTACACCACAAAACATTCTCCCAATAAATAATGCCTCCAACAGTGCATCACATGTACAACTGCTGCTAGCTCAAGATCGTGCATCGGATAATTCCTCTCGTGTGGCCTCAGCTACCGAGATCTGTACGCCATGAATCTGTCTCCCTACATCAACCCTGTACCTAGCCCAATACCTGATGCATCACAGAAGACCATGTATCTCTTTCCCTGTTCTGGTAGTATCAGGACTGGTGCTGATGTCAACCTTGCTTTCATCTCCTGAAAGGATGCTTCACAAGCATCTACCCATACAAATTTCACGCCCTTCTTAGTCAGGCCTATCAATGGCGCTGCTAAGCATGAAAAATCCTGTATGAAATGATGATAATAACCAGAAATCCCCAATAAACTCCATATGTCAAATACATTCTTGGGGTTTTCCCAATAAACCACAACTCTAACCTTTTCTGGGTCTACAGACACTCCTATCTCATAGATAACATGGCCCATGAAGAGAATCTAATCCATCCAAAAGTGGCACTTAGTAATATTTTCATATAGATGATGCTATCTTAGTGTATTCAAGACGATCTCAAGATGGTTGGAATGGTTATTTCGATTTCAAGAATACACCAAAATATTGTCCACAAAAACAAAGATGAACGAGTTCAAATAAGGATGGAACACATGATTCATTAAATCCAGGAAAACCACTGGAACGTTCTTGAGACCGAACGGCATAACCAGATACTCATATAAACCATACCTGCTACGAAAAGCTGTACGAGCTATGTCTGCAGGTCGAACATGCACCTGGTGATATCCTGACCTCAAATCAATTTTCAAGAATACCCAAGCTCCTCGATGCTGATCAAACATGTCATCTATCCGCGGCAAGGGATATCGGTTTTTAACTGTTAGCTGGTTCAGTTTCTGATAGTTCACACAGAGCCTAAGAGTTCCGTCCACATTTTTCACAAAAAGGACCGGTGAACCCCATGGAGAAGTAAGGGGTCGAATAAACCCCTTTGCCTCCAAATCCCCGAGTTGTTTCTTGAGCTCTTGCAACTCTGTTGTAGCCATCCTGTAAGGAGGAATGGATATTGGTGCAGCTCCTGGAACTAGCTCAATGAATGATTCCACCTCTCTCTCAAGAGGTAACCCTAAAAAGTCATCAGGAAAACATCCCTGAAGCACTCTACTACTGGAGGAAGGTCTCCCTGACTCACTCCCTAATCATCCAGAAAAAAACTAGCGATCGGGGTTGTCATCCCGCACATCCCACGATGCTCTGGTCTAGCTCAGCTTTCCTGGAGATCCCACTCTCCCTTAAGAGTAAACACTATGCCCTCTAGTGATGTGAAAATCACCCTCTGATGGTAACAATCAACATAGGATCAGTAAGCTACTAGCCAGTCCATACCGAGAATGACATAAAAATATGTCATCTCGAGAACATAAAGATCCCATATGAAGAGACACCCTCCTACCTCAATGGGACACCCTCTAAACTTACGTACAACCTTTTCCCTAACTTCTAGTGGTGTGTCTAGCATCAAGACACCATCAGAAGTCAACACAACTATCCCAAGGATTTTCACTATAGGCGTAGATATAAAACTGTGTGATGCACCAGAATCAAAGAGGGTAGATGAAATAATAGATGCTACTAAGATCGTACCTCTCACCATAGATGGTCCTGCTCCCTGATCCTCAGAAATAGGCTGCACTGAAAACAACTGGCCTAGACCACATCCCTACGATACAACCTCACTACCCAAAGCTAGCCCACTCTGACGTCTCGGTGTACCCTGTGCCTGGATACCTCTTCCACAACCACTACCTCGGCCTGATCAGCCAGTCACACCCCAACTCCCTATCTGATGAGAAGCTGCCGACCCTGCTCTTGCATGTGGAGTCGGTGAGGACCCTCTATCGCTGGCTGCTGGTACAAACATTCTGCAGAAACGTTGAAGATGACCCATCTTTCCAAATGATCGACACTCGACTGGGTCCCTCGGACACTTCGAATTCATGTGTACCAGCCTACCACACTAGTAACACCTCATATTTCTAACCGAAGATAGGTTCTGACTTCTAGAATCACCGTGTAAAAGCTCCAGATGATGCTTCCTACTAACATTTGCTGCAGTACCTGATCTCGGTGCCGAACCGCTCTGGATCGCACCTCCAGCCTCTCTCAGGTTACGTTCTGTGATTAGTGCCTGGTTCACAATTCTAAAAACAGTAGTCAACCTGATGATATTTACCTGAGATCGGATGTCATATATCAAACCATACTCCAAACGCCTGGCCCTCAACAGCTCATCACCCATCAGGATAGGTGAAAAGTGCTGAATCTCAATAAAATGGGCTGAGTATTCCATCATTGAAAACGCACCCTATTCTAGATGCAAGAAATCCCGAGCTCGATCGGCCCTCAAAGTCTGAGGATAAAAGAAATCAAAGAAGGCTATATGAAACTCTATCCAAGACATCTCCCGATGACGATCTAACTGGGTGATCACATCCCACCACCTCTTGGAGGAATCATGCAACATGTACCTAGCGAGCTTGACCCTCCTCTCCAGAGGCATTTCCAAATGCTAAAAGATATCTAGTATCGCCTCTAACCAGGACTCTGTAGCCTGTGGTCCACCATCCCATGAAAATGTAGGCAGATGCTGCTACTGGAACTCACACGTCAACTTTTCCATATTCGGGGTTGGTTGCGGTGCTCCCTGAACAGTTTGCATAAAAGGAACAAGATCTCACGGAATTGTGCCTCAACACCTGTGTCCGGAAGAACCGCTGGTGCCGCAGCTGGCACAATTGGAGTTTCATCTAGTTTCCCATGGCCTACCATCTCCATAACGTGGTCTTCACCACTCTCCCGACGTATGACTGGAGGTCGCCGTGGTGGAATGACTCTGCAGTTCCAAACACACGCCTCCGTTGAAGATTTTTAACGAGGTTCAAAAATCACGAGCACAAGAACCAGGACAGAATAGGTCAAGACCTTCCTAAAAACCACCTCAACTCACAGCCTACTTCTAGAGCTAGGACTACATAAAGAACATCCACCAAAACCCACTAGAGTCACTACCTCTTTCCCACTCAGAAGCCGGGTCTAGGTCAGGGTCTATTTTCAACATTCATTCTTTTAACATACCTTTGTTCAAAAGCTTTAAATAATGGTCCACCATGTTCCGATCCCTGAGGGCCCATAACACCTCATGAATGAAAATTTGATGCCCATATAACCATGAAATTCAATTTCATTTATCATTTACATCCCATTTGTGCGTCATTTTCCAATCCATAAGGGCCCATACTCTTTATGAATTGAAAGATGATGTCACTCTTCATTCATTGCACCCAATCTAACACAACAGTAGGCACACCTATCAAACAACTATCAAAACAGAAATTAATAGCTATCCGAACACCTATCACAACATCATACAATATCTAATGCATCCTAGATAGCATGACATAATGCATGACATGTGATTCCTATCAATGTGTCTATATGATGCGTGAGGTGGAAAACCCTCATCTCATCGGGTTTCAATGAAATAGAACCCACCATAATATCAATATTATCATCAAAACCCATGTACATCACTCATTAGTGAAATCAGAACAACTGTAATAATCAAAACCAGAAACAAAATTCCACACGAGGCAACTTGGATTTTCCCTATACGTGGGTTTGCAACTCCCGGGAACAGTTTATTACCAAAGTATCTTCCCTTACTAATCCGGTCTATAGTTTCCAAACATTAAGTCAAATCAGAAAAGGAAATCCCTTTGATACCACTTTGTAACGTCCCGACCCAACTTACCATTCAACCCGGTATTCGGAACAGCCACCACATGGCCTCAAGCGCATCTCCCCAAACTCCAGAGGCTGCCGACTAGCAGTGAGGGCCTAGGTGAGTCCGTGGGGAGACTATGCCCTCATTACCAAAGTATCACAGTGGAATTATAAACATAAAATTTCGGAAGAAAGTAACCAGTAGACAACACATAGACAACAAAAATAGATAACAATAGAAGGATCTGATATATATGGAATGGTGCAAGTAAATAAAAAATAGTACAAGTATACAAAACACCAAAAAGAAACCAAAATGTTTCCCTTGTCGCTTCACAAGCCTCACCTTGGTCCCGTGCACTCCTACTCCGAGTAGAATGTCAAGTACCTATACAAGGGCCTTTTCCATTCTCATTACCTGCAATCATATAATCTGCTGGGTCCAAAAACATGACCCAAACAGGGTGTGAGATTGAATCCCAGTAGGCAACCACCAAATATCCGTGCTAATCTGTCAGTGAATATATAAAAAATCAGTGTAATATGGAAAACAGTAAACAAGGGAAACTAGCAAGATCAACCCAAGATTCTTCTTTGGCTTAGCATTGCTTCAAGTATCCATTCCATTCATTAATCACTTTATTCATCTGTTCAAACCATTCCTTGATCCCATTCCCGGAATACTCAAAATAGAAACCAGACATCAATCAAGGAGGAAATCCACCAAAACCCTACAAGCCCGTTCTGGGGAACCTCCTAGGTACCCAACCTCGCTCTAGGTGCGGTATAGTCCATCATCTGAGCCAATCCCCGAGATCCTATAAATAAGATCTGGGTATCGCCCATGACATATCATGCCCTATTGAGTATGTCCATGGCATCTCACGTGGGATCCCTGATTCACTCGGCACTTCAGTACCAAGTCTCGTATGAGTCCGTCCATGGAAACTCACATTGGTTCCATGGTTCACTCATGACTTGGTTTCACGTTTAATGCAGTTCAAAGCATTTAACTCACATGGGCTAGCAATTCAAGAATTTGTATACAAGGGTCAAGGGGAAAAACTCCATCCCACACCTGAAACCATTTCAATTACAATTTCATCTTATTTCAATTCCATTAATATTAAATTTCCATTTCTAACAACCAACAAGGGAAAGGAAAAACATGCCTCAATGGCATCCTGGGTATAAATCCATAAAAGAGTCATTCAAGGCAACGCACCTAAGGGGTGGTTTCCGTCCATGGTATACAACCTAACTCATGCACATACCATCTTATTTAGATTACCTACAACATGCTAGGTAATAACAGGGTTAAATTTCAGGTTCAAGTGACACCCCAAAAGTGGGCGCGCGACACTTCGCCATATATAAACAGCTTGACAATTAGCAAAAAACATGAGACCACCTACCTTAGGACTGTACTAGATAGCTCGTCTAGTATCAGGCTCTGATTCATCCCGGTTTGAGAGAAATCTGATGAATAGATGAAGAATGAGAAATTAGGGCATATGATCCTTAATCCAATCTGCGTTCGTTGTAACCAGAAGAATCGAGAAGGATTAAAAAGGAATCAAGGACATACCATTGTGGATCTAATGAGACAAATGGTGGTTGAAATGGAGATCGGACAAAGGAGAAGGCTCAAATCCTCCAAAAGCCTCTTGAGAGCTCTTCCCCCTACTGTGTGGTTTGAAGAATATGTTTAGGTTAGGTTTTATAAAATTTAATAAATTTAATTAAAAATTAATTAAATTTTCAAGACACAGCAGGTCGTACGATTTACTTGCACGTCCTAACAAACCATGCAGAGACCGTCCAGACCTTCTTGGATGACAAGGGGAAACTGCAAGGCCACCCCACACGGTTTGGGTAAACCGTGCGTAGGCCGTGCTCCTGCCTCTGCCAAGCATGCACCAAGGAGCGAGGTTTACCCAGGTCATGCGCAGGCCATGCGCAAACCGTGTTCCAGGACATTTCTAGCCTAAAACTTGGTTCCGGGCTCCGAACAAGGCCCAAACACCTCCGCAACTCCCTCGGTCAAGTTAGGCATCCACATTAGGCCTCAACAGAATAGTTAAACTGAAAAGAAAAGGATCTATACCTCGTACGAAAACCTGGGTTCTTACCCATGTATTAGTTGTCTTATACAACACAGAGCTATCAACAAATATGGAAACATTTTCATGCATAACATTTTTGAATAATCATAACATCAATTTTTTTGTAAAAATAATTCATCCTGAACATGCATAATACACATTATCTTATGAAATACATCAAATTAACTAATGCCTTCAAGGGATATATAATCTCGGTCCCACCCGTCACATCATATCATTTACATAATCATTCAAGATACATGAAACCTATCACAACCATAGTCATAAAATAACCAATGGAAATGAATGTGTTTCATAATAATTTCATAACTCATACATTCATGTATAATCATTAGGGTTCAGAAATGAAAAAAAGGTAAAACATACTTGGTAAAAGAATCATCATTATTGAGTGATGAAGAAACAATATCAATAAGAGTCAATATGTGTTTTAGAAAGAATAGTTATTTTGGGAAATCATTATATTTGTCATAAAACATGTTGGAAACAAGTTTATACTTGAAAAGAAAAGTTAATAATAATGAAATTATATTTAATGAGTATTAATTGAATATAATCCTTGAAAATTAGGCACAAAATAGGTATAACCTAAATAATAGGATTTGAGTTCAAGAATCATCGTACCTTGTGTCTGAATGCATACTACACATTCACTTAATATCACAAGGAATCAAATTCGATGCATTAATAACTAAACACATAAACTCATATTCAATAAATTTATTTATTATTATTTTATTAGGTTAGTTTATGGTCATTATTATGAGTTACAGAGTTCAATCTTGTAACGTCCCGACCCCAGAAGCCTAGAGTCGGTGAATTATTATGTATCATTGGCATGATCACAAAAGATCAAGTCTCGAAAGACCGATTAGTTTAGTAGCCTTGGAATCACTAGATACATTCATAAGGTTTACATTACATCATAAAATGGAAAACTACAACAACATTGTTTCCATAGAAAACACTAAGATCCCATAGACTATCCCTGAAGGTCAGTCATATTATACTTCTTCACATTTTGGGAAAAATAAAACATAGAAAGGGGTGAGCTCAGATTCCTAGTAAGGATAACAATATAGTGGAATCTTTCATAAATAAGCATAAACATTTAAGGCATTGTATAACTAAAACAAAAGCCTTTCAAACGTGAATTCAACATAATATGGAAGAAATAAAATGAAATAATGCAATTTACTTATTCACATGGATATTATAATAATTGGATAATCACATGAAATATCAATAAACACATTCCTAATGATGGAATGCATAATGCTTGACTACCATAACCACATAGTCAAGGCCTTATGCCAAGACTACAAATAAGATTTTTTCAAGGCCTTGTGCCAAGACACTTATTTGTCTCATGAGACAAACCAATGCATCATGGAGCTATAACAGGCTCCCCCCCATCCCTTACTATGTCCAATTTATTCCTCATATGAAAATCTTGAAACATAACATAAACATTCGTATTAAAAATAGCATAAAAAATGTCAATACTTTATCCACAAACCATGAATGGTATAAAAATAATGCATCTACAGTCAAACGTAACTCATTCAATACAATATGGAAGATTGTATTGTAATAGATTAACCTCAATTGAGTATAATGAAGGATATTAACATAGATTAAAATAATCATCAAAACTATTTGAGAGAAATACCCCCTTTTTCCTTGAAAATATTTGAAAGTCTCACTATTTATCAAGAAGCCATATAAAATAGATTTTTGAATCAAAGTTTCCCATACCACTTTGAATATTTGAAAATGAATTTTAATTTTAAAACATTAATGTCCATATAAATAAAACATTAAAATCATTTTTAAAACATGTTCATTAATGAGAATGATTTAGAAGAAAAAATATTGAAAAAATTTAAATGACATTTTAGTTAGAGTTACTTACCAAAAGAGAGTCACTTGAATAAAAATAATTGAGGTAATAAAAACATTGTAATATCATGAGAATAAAAGGAATTCATGATATACTATGTCAATGTACATTATATACACCATATAAAAGTGATTTGGTGTATAACAACAAAGAAGTATCAATGGAATGTAAATTGAGATGAAATCTCTTATAAAGACTGTATCATTAGGTTAAGGATAAATCAACGACATAATTATGAATGAAAAATATAAATACACTCAATATTATTGGATATTCAGTGTAAATGAATCAGAGGACATTCACACATATTCTTGTAAAAACAACACCAATGAATTGGATATTTAACTCAACAAATGGAGATTGATTTAAAATTACTCTTATCAAGTTTATATAGATGGCTTGAGAATTTCTCGATGGAGTGATTATGTGTGTCCCATGTATATCCACAGAAAGGGAAGTGGAAGTTTTGACATAAGAAAATGAATAGTGATTCCTCACATAATCTTGGAGTAAAATAATCAATGAAATATGTGTAAATCCGAATGAGTTGAAATTGAAATTTCAAATTCCCTGACCAATTTGGTAACTTACAAAACATACACCCATGAAAGAAGGATCATACAATGATTATGTAAATATCCATAAATTAATTTATATTACACAATTAATACAATCATGGGAAGTATACCACATGCAAGAAATAAGTGATGAACAATGGAAATCTCACGGAATTAAAAGTGAGATAAAAAACCCCTTACATTGTACATTTCCTTGGTCCAGGGTAGTTTAACCTCCTATATAATGGTGAAATAATATTAATTAAATTATACAAGAATCATATACATTAATATGATATCATATATGATCTTTTATCATTGCTTTGTTAATAATATCTTAGTATTATCGTAGTTTCAGGTGTTAACATACTTGTTTTCTTTTATATGTTTTGTTACATAAGCCGTGTTTGTTATGGATAGGTTTTATCATATTCATATCCAGAATTATATCAAGTCCATAATTTTTTTTAATCATCAAATGATAATTAGACTTGAATGGATACGATGGGGGAATGAATCTCATCGTGTTCGTGGAGACAATAGTCCTTACGTACGCACGAGTGACAATACCATTTTATGATATTAAAATAATATATAATTGGACAGTATATCCTATATACAGAATCATTATAATGTTATATTTTTTATTTACTTCAATTACACATCATTATCATACCCATCCAAATAATAATTTTTTTAATAACAATTACACCACGATGTGGAGACGGTAAGCCGTACATACGCACGTATGGTGACTTGTCATTCAAAGGATGGATAGAATAATGAATATGGTTGTACCATATTTATAATAACATCACATTATATAGAATATTCTGGATTTATTATTTTATAATGTAAGTAACAAAGAAATAAGAAGTGGAAGAAGAAAAGTACTTGAAAGAGGGTGGTGAAATTATTACCTCTTCTTCGGGTGTTTCCGTTTGAGTTAATCAAAAGGGCTACTTAGGTTGGATTTATGACCAAAGTAAGAAATCAAGGTTTATTTGAGGGAAGTTGGGAGGATATTTAAGCAGGGGTTGGCTGATCCAAATGATTTTGGAGGTGTGAAATTAAGAGAAGGGGATGTACCCTTTTATTGGAGAGGTGATGGTCACTTTAGGAAAATCATGAAATATTTTTTTATAATAAAATAATTTTCGGTTTTTAATGGATAAAAATTGATTTATTTCTAGGATAAGGTAATTATGGGTCTAAAAACTCTGAAAAAATAGGTTTTAGACCGGTTTTGACACTATATTAACCTTATCATTTAGATTTACCTCTTTGTTAAATAGTTTTTCATTTACCATATCTCTTTGTATTTTTATATTATATGGTTAATAAAATTACGATAAAATACCAAGAGAACCCCAAGTGATTCATTATTAATATATATAACCTTATAAAAGTCCTCTGGATAAAACTTATATTTTTAAGAATATTATATCAATTAATAATATAATATTTGTTTTAAAAAATCAATTATGTCAATTTTGACACGATTTAGTATTTAATTTTTTTGAAAACCATAAATACATTATAACTTCGAATAAAATTTATTTAATCAATAATAACATGTCATATTAACCAATAAAATTTGTGAAATTAATCAAAAGTTTCAATTTAACTTTATTTGTATATTTGTAATATCAATTATTTTAATATTTCATTAATAAGGTAATTTCTTCATTATCATTGTGTCATAAATAAATTAAATTATTTATTGTCTCAAAAATTATAAACAAAATACCATTATGTAGGAAATATTTTTAGGGTTCTAATGAATATTTATAGTCAAATTTATCTTTTGTATAACCCTATATTAAAAACAGGTTAGTTATTAAGCATTGAATTTAACACTTTTAACTCTTCTTTAAATAAAATAATAATAAATGATGTAATATAATACAAGTGGACCAAAAGGATCATATTTTATTAATTAGGTTTTTTTTGGTCGAATTACATTTATCCAATATAATTAGGACATATTTTAGGGTAATTATAATATCATTTTTACCCTTAGTTACCCTATTTACTTTTAACTGTCGTAAATAAAAGTAAAAAGTTATTGTTCACCAAATATTATTTTCATCTTATTGAACCACATTTTACTTACTCATTTCAACCTTATCTCTTGGATTTTTGAAATTCAACTCAAATAGGGGGTAAAATTAATTTTTATTCAAATTTGTAAATGCTCCTTAAAGGTGGGTAAAATGCGGTAAAAAGCTCAATAAAATTATATATATATAATCTTTTTATAAACTGACTCAAATGAATTAAATTGAACATATATAGTTATTATGTAACTATTTTGACCTAAAATAAATTAAAATAAAATAACTAATTATTTAAATAAAATTTCGGTTTTAAACAATAATGTAGTGTTTTTCACTATTCATCAAAAATTGAAAGTTCTCAGAAAAATATCAAAAATAAACCCTAAGCTAATTTTGATATTCTGAATCCAAAAATTAAGTCCATTTTGAAAATAAAAATTTATAAAATTTCATAAAGTGGGTATTACTATTCATAACGACTAGTTTCTTTGGTCGCGGTGTGTTATAACTCCAAGTTGCGTACAACGCAAGCTACTGCATTATTCAAAGGGAAACATACTGTCGAAGTTTGGGGTGTTACAATTCCATTCAGGTGGACTTAACATCCATGACCCATATGCTACAACCCAATATCCATGAATAAACACTACTCTAATACCTATCATAGATTCCTCACAAAACACCGAATACTCATCACCTGAATTGGGAAGGATTAAGATCAGAGCGGTAGTAAAACACCTATTTGACTTTGGGAAAGCATTCTCACCTGCTAAATACAATTCAAACTTAACTCCCTTATTTTTCAACCTAGGAAGTGGTGTTTTCATGTGGGATAAGTCCTACATGAACCTCTAATTATAGCCTGTTAGGCCTAGAAAACTCCACATATTGATGACATTATTGGGATGCTCCCAAGTAACCACTGCCTGAAATTTCTATGGGTATTATAAACCACATTTTAATGAGATTATGTGACCTAATAAATATTCCTGATCAATCCATAATTTTTACTTAGATATCTTTGTGTATAGATGATTCCCTCTCAATGTACTCAAGATTTTTTCAAGATGTTGGGTATGATCATCATGATTCTTGGAGTACACGAATATTTCATCCATAAAAAAAATCACAAACTAATCAATGTACAGGTGGAATATTTGGTACATCAAGTCCATTAACACTAATAGAGCATTCTTTAGGCCAGAGTACATCACAAAAAATTCATAAAGGCCATACTTACTTTGAAAAGTAGTTTGTGGTATATCATAAGGACAAAACCTCTATCGATGGTACCTTGATTTCAATTCAATATTGAATAATATGAAATATCCACTCTACTAGTCAAATAGGTCCTCAATATGTGGAAAATGATATTGGTTCTTTAGTATCATGTGATCTATCTTTTTATAGTCAACACATATGTTAAAAGTCATGTGAGCCATATTTGAAAACAAAAGTGGGGAACCTTAAGAAAATATACTCATATGGATAAACCCTTTATCCATAAACTCTTCAAAATGAGTCTTAAACTCTTGAAGCTCTGTTTGTTCCATTTTTTATGGTGGAATAGAAACTATATCATCTCCTAACATGAACTCAATCATAAATCCTACATATATGTTATGTGGAATCCTTGAAAATTCCTCAGGAAACATGTCTTGCAACCGGTCATTAAGGGTGGAAATAAACCATTCTTCACACTCCCATAATCTAGAAAAATATATGAAACATAGGCAGTATGATCCACCTGTTTATGTTGAAATAACTTTTCATGGCCCAAACATGATATCCAACTATACATGATGAACATAATTTTCACACTTAGGAAATATAAAGGTCACATACCTGTGGTAACAATCTATGAGGGATCAGTATATTACTAACCAGTCCACACCAAATATCAAGTCAAAGCCGAACATTTATATGATGCAAAGATCCCAAATAAAATTATATTACCGAACCTCTATAGAACACCCCTTGTACAAATAGATGTCCCTTGACCGTGCACCTAATGGTGTATCGATTAACATAACCCCACTTGAAAACACCACTTCCAGTATAAAACCACTCAAAATTTTGGAAGATATTAAAGATTGAGGAGAACCAATATCAAATAAGATAGTATAATGTATAGAATCTATAAGTATGGTACCTGTAACTATCAATGGTCCAACCTCACTATCCATAAGTGTTGGCTAATGTGAATGAAACTATCTTACCCCTTTTTCATATGGTGTAGTTTGATTTCCCTGAGCTTCTACACTCTGCTGATATGGGAACTCTTTCCCAAATATACCATGCCTAGTGCCTCAACATCCATGTATAGTAGAACTATAATTTTTTGACTGATATGGGGTAGAATATTTCATTCCAAAGCATTGGTTTTTCCTAGCCCCTCTCTAGTTACCCATATGTTTTCGGTTAATGGATAATCTTTGTTGATTACCAATCCTTCCACAACAACGACACTCTATTAGTGGACAAGAACACTATCAATGAATGTATTTGGGCATACCACACTAGTGGTAGGTCAGTCATGTAATGTCTTGAGTAATAGATCCTTCCCCCTTTCCACCTTAATTCCCATTTCTTTAATTAAAATTTTTGTAGTTTCATTTAATAATCTCGGAATATTTAACTCTTGGTCATCCAGCATAAACCACATGTATCTCACAAGACCCTCTTTCAAGTTCAAACCAGATTTGAGAGAAAAATTAATCACCAATGAATGATTTTTCAATTTAATGATGGTAAACTTTAACTTTATCTCACAAATTATGCCATCTTGAAAATTAATTTCTGTAATAGCCTCTTCCCCTACCAAAGTTGTAATAAATAACTACCAATCGGTAAAATGTCTTTTATAGTCCATCACAGAAATTCTGCCATAGTTCAACATCATGAACTGTGTTTCCCCCTCTTTTATGAGAATCTCAGGGTAAAAGTGATGCACAAACATATCTTAAAAGTCTTTCCACACCATATTATCTGGCTTTCCATCTTGATTATGGATGTACCACCATTTATTTTCCTTACCATGTGAAATATATGTAGACAACTAGACTCTCTTCTGAGAATGAGTTTTTAATTGGTCAAGAATTGTTTGGATAGACTCAATCTAGAAGTCATTTACCTTAGTTCAACCCTCTCTGGTGAGCGTCAGAGTGTACTGCAACTGGAACTCCCATGTTAAATTAGTCATACCATTCATAACATCCATAGGTATCTATCCATACATTACATAAATAGAGTAAAAAATGAGGTACCAACACTACCTTCAACCATCCCTCGTCTAGCTCTTGGATAAAGTAGGTAAATTGATTTTCCCAATTCAGGTTTCGCATTAGAAACCCATTTATCTATTAAAATATATCATATTTTGTATCATTTATAATTCAATTTTATATTTGGATCCATTTCCATTTAAATTAAAAAATTATATTAAATCATTTAAATTTAAACAACCTACCTAAAATATGCTTTTCTATGCATTCCTAATGTGATGAATGTCACATAAAAGTTTTGAGTGCCTAAAATGGGGCATGCTTACTAAACTTCTCATTCCATTTCAGACCACAATGAAAGAATCATAGAAAATAATAAATTCGCACAACAAGTGTATCAACCAATGTGAAATAACATCCAATTGTATCACCTAACATCAATAACATCTATCCCACCTCAGCTACTTGATTAAACATCCATACATGGGGTTTCGTCTCCCATGTACGAGCTCTTGACCAATGCTCGAATCATCCTAGTCTCATGTCCTCATTTAAAAAAAGTAAGACAAAAGAAAAAACAAAGAAAACCATCCTACATGTCCACTTTGTAATGTCATGACCCAGGTGCCACACACTAATTCCCCAATCCGGTTGATTACAAGACCTCAAACATGCCTCCCCATATTCCAGAGACAACTGACTAGCAGTGAGGGTAAAATAGTTTAATGGGAAGACTATACCCTATTTATCAAAGTTGGATGAGAAAAGAAATAAATTAACTTTAACCAAAGTGATAATATCTATAAACAGAATAAAACCAATATCATATGTAAACCTAAACATGAATAAAATATCTAAACTAAAGTATCATATGTGTAATACCTAATATTTTTCAAGTGTCAAATGAAAAAAAATGCACTGACGAATACCAAGTGAGTCTTGAAATCATTTATGGATCCCTCATCAATGCTCTATCCCAACATATCTATATAACATAGGTATTTTTCCCTTAAGTTATCCTAAAAACAAGAAGTCTTTTCAGGTATTTATTAGGTAGCCCAGGAAGGGTATGAGTACAACTCAGTAGGCCACCACCAATGACGTCTAAAATAATATCCAATCTATAATAATTTATGCAGTTGTATAAGTATTATAATACAATATTGAAAATAGTTTCAACATTTAAAAAAAAAATCATTACCCACATAAATTAACTTGGTTCACGATGACACAAAAACCATAAATTCCTACTCTATCTCATTCTAGAGTCTAAACCACATCGCACAGGGAATTAGAATACATTATAACATGGGCTCCCATTATCCATTAAATTTTAATTCATATTACAACAGCATGGAACCATAGTACAATTCCATTATTTTGGCCCTAGAACTCCATTTATAGCACCTTTTTGGTATTTAAAGCATCAATCAGTGCCCCACAACCCATTTATCAATCAATTACAATTTGAATTTTAAAGCATCAGTCTGTTTTCAACACTTTTTATCACATGAATTCACTTGGACCTAGAATGTCATGTCTAGAACCCAATGGGAATTTGAATCATTAGTCAATTTCCTAAAACCGATTTATCATTTTATCACATATTTAACAATTATCACATTTAAAATTCTTAATCATCATAATCTCTCTTATAAATATTTCAAATCATGGTAATCCATTTAAAGTATCAAAAAAATCATGGTTCAACTCTTTAACCACATGTAATAATATGAGTAGTTCACCATTACACCATTTAATAATATTTAATCATACAATCCATTGACTCTTAATGGATAGTCCAAACATTACATAATTCCCATTATCATCCAATTTGTAATCACATTAATAAACTAAAAACAAAACCTCATTAATTAACCAGTTTTATAATTTAAAAATCCCACCAATTTCAACATCAAATAATTATATTAATCAATCAATTAATTAATCCAAATCAATATGAAATTACTGAACATGGAAGTTTCTAACTCACAATTCCATACACATAGTTATAATCAATACTTTGAGATTTTTGATTTAGGCCACCTAACTAAAGATCATTGAATGATGCTCACTAATAGAAATCCCAAAATATAAATGAAATGATTAAATCCACAATGAATAATGAGTTTTAGAAAGATGAGAGATAGATGAGACTGTGAGAGGAAACCAATTGGGAAGAGATTACATATTGTGAGAGGTGAAGATCCTTTAATTAGATCATTGATTTTTTTAAGAATTGAGTTCATGGAGGCTTGGTATCCTCTCTAAGGATTCCAAAACAAGGGAGAACTTATTAGGTAATGTGGTGGAGAATAAGGGTGAAATACGAGGTGTTCAAAAAATTTAATATTAAAATTTAAGGAAATTAATTCCATATCCATGACTTTTCTAGGGTAGGGCGCACATTTTTTCCAAGCATGCACCATAACTATGTGCCTCCTCCTAGGGGTGTATATTTTCTTCTAAGAGGGAAAATTGTTTTACAAACCATTCACCAACCATGAAACCCCCTCTGTCTGGGGCTGCATAGTTTGCTGGGGGTATGCACACGGTTAGGAAAAACCATGTCCTAACCATGAAATGACACATTTTTTTACCAAAATCACCAAATTTCACCTAAAACACCACAAAACTGAAACCCATGAAAGATATACAAAAAATTAGGTAAAATAGTACCTTTATGAAAGACTTAGACAGACCCATAAATGGTTGGGATCTTAAAAAATATAATAAAATATTTAAAATATTTTTTCAATAATAATATTATTTTTAAGACTATGGAAAACCAATAGAAGATTCTAAATATCATAAAATGGTACGGTGTTGGGATAGTTCGTTAATATCGAATATATTTAAAACAAACATTCCTTTTGAATTTTTATATGAATTTTAAAAATTACCCTTTAGAAAACCATTAGAAATATTTATTTTATATTGATTAAAAATTAAATAATAACTTAAAATATCCTTAATAAATCATTTGAGTTAATAAAAAGAACATTTTTAAAATATATTTGAGAAATATGGACATGGAACAAA
Organism: Viscum album; assembly: GCA_963277665.1. Classification (NCBI taxonomy): domain Eukaryota; kingdom Viridiplantae; phylum Streptophyta; class Magnoliopsida; order Santalales; family Viscaceae; genus Viscum; species Viscum album. Next base: position 742,839 of record CAUJRU010000353.1, on the reverse strand, counting down.
ATTATAGCTAACCAAGAAGCAAAATAAGATCATCTTTAATTTTAAAAATTTATATTCTGGATTTTGGTGAAAAATATTTAAAATGGTATGTGTTTGTAAAATAAATTCATTCCTTATTGGTAAAATTCAAATCACAACTCCTTATAAGAGTAATCATTAATAGAAAAAATTATCATCATGAATAAATTGATATTAATATTAAATATATTAAATTGGTATTATATACAATATATAAAAATAAATAAATGCATAATACCAAATATGTATCTATGGAGTGGAAATTGAGATAAAATCTTATAGAATGATCATATCATTGAAGTGATAATTAATCAATGAAGTGATTATGTATGAATTATTTAAATCCCTCAATATATATATGGAATTAAAAAAATATAATCTGAGGAAATTTCACACATAATCATGGTATAACAGAGTTATTGAAGTTGAAGTATATTCTAGTGAGTAGAAATTGGGTTATGAAACCCTTACCTCACACTTACACATTTGTTAACATGATTCAAAAAACTATATAATAGTTTTAATCTAGTTATTAATTTTTTAAATAACCATTTTAATATTTATAATATCAAATATGAACCACCTATAACATCTTATATCATTTTTTGTCACCAATCATTCATTTTTATCATTATTTCTAGTATTTACTTCTTAGTTTTCTCTTGTATATTTCATCATAGATATATCTTTTATTGTTAATTTGTTATATTTTTATCATATCTAGAATGAAATTAATGTTTTAAATGTCATATTTATTGATTAGTTACATTTTTAGAATCATTCATGATTGGTTGATATTAAAAAATGAATTACACCGTTCTTGGAGATGTTGATTCACGCATATGCATGAACGAATATATCTATTTTTGATGGATGGTATTAAATAATGGTAAATAATACATAATATTTTTGGATTCATTATTATATAATATATATTCATTAAATAAGTCCTTTTTACCATCTATGTATTGTGGAAATAAAAAATGGATCACCTTGCTTTGTAGAGGTGGTAGTCCACACGAACGCGTCAGTGGCATTATGATCTTGTAACAGATGGGAAGGTAAGAATTTAAATAATATGTTATATTTATATAAAAATAATTATTTAATAAAATAATTTATTCTTATTAGTTCTACTTTTATAGCAATTCAATTAAAATGGTGATGAAAAACAAATTACACCACTACATATAGACTACAATCCATACATACACATATGCAATGATTTTACATTCCATAGGATGAAAAAGAGGAGTAAAATGATGTACCATAATAATAATAATAGGATATTATTATATTTTGGATGATTTATTTATTATTTTAGGTCAAGTACAATATATTTGTAGGAAGTAAAAAAAGAAACAAATTTTAACGAGTTCGGGAAGATGATTACATCTTCTTTGGTAGACTTCCTTTAAATCTATTATTAAGGGCCCTTGGAATGGTCTTCTAAGAAATAAATAACCTATATTTTTTATTTCTAATATTAGAAGATAAATGGGTAGGTTTTTATTGATCTATAAGGTCGAAATTGGTGTAATGAAGTGAATGATGGGGTGTCCTATTATAAGTGAGGTTAGTGGAACACTTGTAATTTTTAAATGTCTAAGAAAAGATTAAGAAACATTATTTGAAAAATTGATCCCAAATTAATCATATATGGTTTTTATTAGGTTAATTTCTAATTACAACCCAAAAATTTGTTTTAGGTTAGTTATTAAGTCATTTTAACCATTATATTTTTGTTTAACCTATTTGTTTACTATTATTAACCTTAACCACGATATCAAAATTTTAAATATTAAAGTATTATAATTTTAATTATAATGCTAAAATGAGATAATTATTGAAAAATCTCATAATATTTTAGACCATTAATATCTCTATGTGTACTTTATCTTAATTTTTTTTTGATTTTTAAATAATTTTTAAAAAAATTATTGATATCTTTTTTGAAAGTATTTGTTTGACTTTAATCACATAATGATATAACATTAATTAGAATATAAACTCTTTAAAAATAAATTATTTATATTTATTGAACATAAAATTAATTTTAAACTATAATTCATCAAATAAGTAATACATTTGATGTTCTTAAAATCATTTACATTGATTTTTCTATTACTTGCACAAACACCACGTCTATGCTGTATACGAGTTTATGGTAATTATATAGTCAATAAAAATTAAAAACAAATTGATATAATTAAAACAATTTTATTATGATAAAAATAACCTTTAAAATTATTTGATAATTTTTTTAACAATATCTAAACATATAAATGAAATTAAAATCAAGAAAGTGAAAATTTGGGTTTTTCTTTAACTAAAATATTATAATTTTAATTATTAAAGGAAAATTGCACAAAAACATAAACATATTCCAATTTTATGTGGTTAATATGAAAATTTAACCTATAAAATTAAATAATGGAATGTTTGGGGTCGATTTTTGAGACCTTATATCACAATTTTAACATTATTTTCCCTATTTTATCCTTTCTGAGGTTGCTAATATTAACCAAAATTACTCTTTATAATATAAAACAATAAAAGAAATGAATTAAATATATTTTAACATTTTGAATAAAAACATTTCGTGTTTTTTTTCTAGTTTAAATGTTTTGATGTGGTATAAATCATTTTTTATATAAATTCATAAAGCACCAAAAAAATGTTTTTAAAAAAATATGTTTTAAACAAAAAAACTTATATCAAAATGATTAATATTACAAATTAAAATATAAATAATTATATTATTATAAAAAATGAACCATATATAACTTTAATAAAAAATAGAAAAATATAATATGATATCTAAATTACTTTATTTAGTGAAAATAAATGAGACTATTTGAAAAATTGATATTTTTCACAATTCATTGAAAAATAAATCATTTTCAAAAAATAGCAATATTTTAACCTATATTATTTTTTGTTTTGAAATATAAACAATTATATTCATTTTATAAAATAAAAATTCAAAGTATTTCAAAATTTAATCCTAAATCTATTATTCATCATCAAGTAAACTTCTTTATTCATCTCACCATTGAAAAATGTGGACCATAAATTTGATAAACATTGAAATTTATTTATGTTATAATAGAAAAAATTATTATCATAATATTATATCATGTCAATGAGAAATAATTTAGTTATAATAAATTACATATATTTCTAAATACCACTTATAGATCAACTGATCCATATTCCATATAACATCTCATATTTCATTTAGCTTACTATTAGAATCCCATTTTTTACCAATGATTATTTTATCATTATTAATGGGTGAAAGATCCTATGTATCATAATTTTCAATTTGTTTTACCAATTAATTCAAATATTTATTCGATTAATTGGGTTCAAAATCCTCATTAGTCCTTAGGGGATAATCTTATGAAAATAGACTACTATGACAAGCAGTTATGTTTTTTATTCTTTTTTAAACCTCCCAATTCTAATATTTAATGATATTAAAATCATAAATATTATTTATTAGTCTTGAATTTGACACTATTGTTCTCAAATAAACTTCCTCATCACACTGATTAGATAAATCTATATTAGTATCATGGATTTCACTATTTTCTTCATACTATGCTGCTAGTTCAATAGTGATACCATCATCCTAATTTTTATCCATGATTGATTTTTGGGGTTCATATTATTTTTCAAATACAATTAGTTAAACACATCCTTTTTATATATTAATTATTTATTATATTATCTATACTAAACTAACATCTTTCATGCTTATGAAATATTACATCTTCAACTTTATCATTAAAAATTCCAGACATATTTCATTATTCCAGATATTGAATTTAATTTGAAACAAAGTAAAGTGATTTATATTTGAAATATTTTTTTAAACATATTTTTTAAATATATATATTTTAATTTCACCTCAATAGACACCAATTTTTTTAAATTATAACAATTTTAATGGACTTCATACAAAAGTAACTTTGAAGTATCATGATTTGTTAGAATAAAGATGCTATTATTAATTTAAGTTTCTCTATTTTTTTGTAGGGAATGGTTCAGTTAACTCATGTAGTATGTCATGTTTGTCAAGATACTTTGTAAATTTACTCTTGGTATATTCAATCACAATTTTAGATCTTATCCAATCCATAGTACACCCAGTTTTCATCATTAAAAGTCTACCAATACTCTTGAACATGATCAATTCTTCTAATTTATGAAACATAATCTCAATGTAATATATTTTTTTAAAATCATCAATGAATGTCATGATATTAATTTTTACACATTATGGTATCTTGTATGTTGATATTAAAACATCTGAGTGAACCAAATCCAATATTTATAGACTAGAAATATCAACTCTTTTGCGATGTTTATTCACCATCATTATCTTCAGAAAATTTAAAAATTAGTGATAATACATTCCATTATAAATATAATAATTCTAAAATAATCTTCTTTGATCTACCTTATCATTAAATGTTATCAATTCTAAAAAATTATTCCCAACTTTCATATTCATATAGAAACTAGTATTTTCTTCTCCATCCAAAATTTTTTAACATCAGTTATAAGAAACATTGATGTAACTACCCATTATATAAATTTCTTTAATATAAATCTATTCATTATGAATATGCCCTCATATATATCATTATAAATATGTGATACACTTACAAAACTATTCTTATTCCCATCAAAAAATAGATATTTTTAACTGATTAATATAAATATCAATCAATCCAACTCATTTCCCTTTAACATACTTTGATTTCCAAATTCAACATCTCCTCACATATTTATTTAAATATTTATAAAGGTAATTGAAATTACTTATTAAGTTTTATGATGAACCAATATAATTAATTCATGGATTTAATGATTTTATTACCTTTATGGAACCTTAGTTAATATTTACTATTATTTCAAATAATTACATTTTTGGACAATTTTAAATCTCAAATTTCGATTTAATTGTGGTAATAGCATAGTAAAACTACAATTTGAAGTATTTCCTACCTATAAAAAATTTCATCAAACTTTCATTATGTTTTTAAAATATTTTTTCACCTCAATGATATTATAAATTTGATGAAGTTAATAACTTATTTTTAACTATTACTGACTCCTCCTTGTATTATACAAACTTTCTTATATAGTTAAATACATATTATTCCTAATGATATAAGATTTATGACATAATAAACATGTACTATCATGAAAAAACCATATTTTATAAAAATATATTGGTGCATGGTTGACTATCAAAACACACATTTAGACCTATAAAAATTTACTTCACTATACCCTTTATGAAAATATGTTTTTAATAATTTTGGGTGGGTAAAATATTTAATTAGAAAATTTCCCACACAAAATATGAGTATGTTTTACCTTTTATTCAAAAATATCTACTAATATTGACATCTATTTTTTATTGTATTATCATAAAAACATGATCTTCCTTTGATGTGTCACATTAGTAGGATTAGATTATTAATTTTTATCCATTTATTTATCAATTTGTTATTTATTTGGATTATTTTAAACTTATTAAACAATTTGGTTGCTTTATGTTTATTCTCATATTTCTTAGATATTTAATTAATTATTATAATAGAAATATTATAATTTTTCTTAGGATTTTACCATAGTTTCTCAAATAAAAAATAATTAATTTTTTTACCTTTAAACATGTACATATCTAATATTGATAGTAAAATACATATAATATATGATCTTCTATTTCTCATCATTCTAATGTTTTAATTTTTAATATTCTTTGAAGAATATTTCTTTTTCAATCTAGATTGGTTTTCCTTTTTCATATTTTTACCTAATATTAGAACCATCATCTCTAGGATATCCAATTCATTTTATGGATATCTTAGTCTTATTTCAAATGGTGTACTCATTAGATGATTCACATTTTTCTATTTCAATATCACTGTAATTTTTTGTGTCACCCATAAAAGGTACACTTTTTTATCTTATTAATCCACAAGACCATTATTTAATGTTTCATTATTAGTTATCACAACACCAAAAGTTTATTCACTATTATAAGTAAATTATTAAAAATATAACATTTTCATTCTAATGAAATTGGATAGTATTTTATTACTACCTTTTAGTTAAAATTGACTTCACTTAAAGGTATATTATCTCATGAAAGATATATATTTTTTATTTACCATCTTCATTTTCAATGATAATTAATAAGAGAAATTAGATCTAGAAATTAAAAATATTACCATAATTAATAAATTTAATGTATTTTTTCCTGTATACATTTGTTTTAACTTTTTAACTTTTATTATTTTTGAGATAGAATCACATAAAAAATGTATATTCTCATTTTCATCCGAACTTGTTTGATCATCTTCAATGATTAATTTCATAAAATCTTTAAATAAAAATTATTTATCCTTTTTGATCTTCCAATGGGTAAAATGTAGTCTTTTATATCATAATATATTTTTTGTACCAATAAATGTTTTTCACTTTATTAGGTAATGGAGTTAAAAATTTATTCATTTCATTATCATCACTATAAATATTCTTTGTATATAATCAAGACCCTAATAAAATAAAATATATATCAGTAAGATAATTAAGAAAATTCTGAAAGGAATAATCTGAATGACATAAAAGATAAGGTGCAATTTATTCATTCCCAATATGAAAACCAATACCTTTAAGAATTATGATTCTATTGATGTTAATAGAGTTGTGATGGTGCATAAAAATTTACAATAGAGATAATTATGAGATAATAAATGTTGTCAAGGAAACTATTAAGAAAAATTTAATGGATGACCAATACTATGTTAAGGGAATGAGTGTTAGTAACTTATCTCTTTTCAAGACACAACCATTAACATGAATTTTAAAAATATGAATCACAAATCATCTAGTGTAGAAAATCAAAATATGACATAATATATGTGTTTAAAAGGTTTACCACCCAAATGGTTGATTATTGGTTTGATGTATTTTGATTGTTATCCCAAAAACACATAGCTCATATTTTACTATCAAGATGAGAAAACAAATAAGAGAATATCATTTGAATAACTAGAATCTTAAAAAAAATTCAAACATGAAATAACTTGTTACACAATATCATAAAAGAAATAATCTTCAATAATGATCACCAGATAATGCATGCGTCTCCCATAAACTAGATGATTACATTATTCTTCCTCTTTTTTTATTCAATAATCTTCACAAGTTTTGTTTTTATCACAAATTTGTTTACTAGAATAGTTTCCCCATACTATACAACTTATTTCAACTAGCACACCAAACTTTTTAGTTAAAAATCCTCACATTATTTAGGAATATATATTTTTAATATTCATCTTTTGAAAACACTACCTAAAAAATTGGGTACCTAATCTTTATATTCAAAACTGGTTAAATGTTTTCTTGAGAAATATTATAGTGTTTATTCTCAAATAGTGAACGAAATATTATTATTCACAACTCTTCCAATAAAATTAAATGATTTAATATTTAAAATATTCTATGTAACTTATCTTCTATATTTATTTGATCTTCCAAAAAACTTATATTTTTATTTCCATAGAGGCATGATCACAATAAATAATATAGTTGTAGTTCAAATACCAATATAAAAAAATAATCTACTCCTTTAAATATAAAAACGAATATTAAAATAAATTTTTTATTTGTCACTATAAATTATTATAGTTAAACACTACATAATATAAATGAATCATCACATTTAATCTAACATTTCAATTGAGAATTCATTTTAAAATTAGGCAACCCACTGAGTATGTTGGAGATATTATGTATCCTCACAAGAATGTTTTGTCTCAACATGAAAGATCAATATTACTTTTCCACTCTCCTGGAAGATCATATAAATTCCTTTTATATATTCTCTTATAAACAGAGGAATATTATGTATGAACATCATCCATCTTAGACTAACTCAAAATAACTTCAAAAAATATTTCCCTACATCTAAAAAATTATATTTATCCATTTAAAATGAATTTAAAATATATGAAATGTGTTAAAAAAAGAACAAAATCATCCTCCATGGGATCAAGAATAATTAAAGAGAATAATAAAAAAAATTTAAATATTAACTATCTATCCTTCTCACGTGTAATGAAATTTATCACCCATTCACAAATTTAACCAAAAACCTCTTCTTTTCCATTAAAAATTTCTTTTCTCTCTATGATTATAAATAGTGTTAATACAAAGTCCCAAAATTTTCTAATTTACCATGATTTAGGATTAATTATTTTTAAATTATGTCATAAAATTCCATTTTCAATCACACTTTAAAAACATTAAAATACCCCATAAAGTTTATTTAAATAATTTATCACAAAGACCATCATTTGTTAAGAATTTATCAAAAATAAAATATATCTTAAATTACCATATATAAAAATTATCATGGTTCCTAAAAAATATAATTAAATCATTTACTAATATAATGTTTTTGTACAATGTAGGGGAAAAGGATTATTTTATATAAATTATTGGATCCACCAACCTAGGTTAACGTTAATGAATCCTGTAAAAATTCTGAACATTGAGATCATTTCCAGGAGAACCTATAAATCTTTTCATCAAAAAACTTTTCTCATATAAATTATTTAGTATGGTTTTTTAATAGTCCATTTTTTGTGTATTTGTAATAGGCTATAATATGTTGGCATACACCTTATAATTTTCTATCCAAGAGTGAATAATCCCCAGTGATATAGATAATCCCCAAGCGACTTATCGTGGTCCCATAAAACAAAATAGTTTGGAAAAGTTTAAGGATTATTATATGAGGGATAATTTTCACATATATGGCTTTTACCCAATACATTTTTGGGACAACCCAAGCCAAATGTCATAATATCCCATTTTAAAAAGAGAAATAAATAATAAATATTTTTTTATAGCATAGGAAAACATATGGATACTTTAAATAATTCAAATGAGATATATAGATACCTTAATTCTATACCACGTTTCTTGAATTTTGATCAAATTTCATTTAATATCACTATCAAAATCCCAGCATCACCATATAATAATATGAATGAACTAAAAAAGAAGAATGTTTCAAGCGAAAATTTAATATAAATACATATGTTTATAACTTTCTTATAATTCTATTAGAAACACCATATGACTCTCATTTTAAAAACTTTAATATATCTCTCATTAAATTCACCTTTTCACTATAAATTTATTATATAAATTCCACTAATATATTTTTTTCCAAATTTAATCCATGTTTCTCTTCTCTTATATAATTCACCAAAGTCTCTATTTTTTTCATGAAAAATTTCTATGACTTATAATTAATTAAATATGATAAATTAACCTAAATCCTATAATTGAATATAATTAATACCAAAAACTCTTTTCACATTATAAATCATCCATTACCAACATATGATATGGAAATTTCTGCCTAGATAAATTCTTATACATTATTTATTTTATATTTCAAGTTAAAATTTAAGCCATCTTATCAATACAGAAATCTAAATAGATAATTTCATGATGCATTTTTTTAAACTTAATTTCTATGTAAACTTTTTTAAACACGTGATATTAAAAATGATTTGTAATGAAATTAAATTAATCAAATTTGTATTCCAACCAAATTTCTTCAAATAAATAATTAAATTCAACTTCATTAAATAATCTCAGAAACATGGGTGTTACATTTCTCAAAACCATAATAATTTTCATCCAAATTAATTCCCTAGTAATTTTCATTATTGAAAATATTAATCCCAATTATTTTATATAATATTTCCTCTTCAATGTTTTATCATGATTTAACCCTTATTTCTATAAATATATCACCAATGGAGTAATATATCTTCTGAGAATATTATCTATTGGATATATAATTTGAATTACATTTTCAATATATGACATATCAACTTCTCCCTCTACCAATTCATTATTCCAGAAAATTTATTCTTTAGATAAATAATTATTTATATTGAAAAACATAGAAAATGTTATGAATTTTCACATAATATTGTGATGTATTCCAATGAATAAGCCACTTGTTTAATTTATTCAACAGTATAAAATGGTCCCACAAACTATGTAATTAAGTTTCCTTGCCTTGTAAATATTTAGTGTCCTAACCCCATGTCACATTCAAAAATAGATAATACATTGCATCAAATTTCTATGTTTGTATATAATGGTTTGTGTAATACTTCTTTCATATATGTTCTAAAATCATACAATTCTAAATAAAAATAATTTAATCAGATATCTTTATACTAAAATATGTCTGAAAAAAGTATTTTAACTAATGTTGATCCAAAATAACGCTAACCAATATGGTCGAACATAAAACCATTCAAGATGTATAATATATATCAATTAATTAGAATTGTTTTTAAACATTAGATACATTATCTTCCTATGAAATTACTATATTAAACACACATGCATGAGGGTAACGAAGAATACTCGCTTCATCTAACCATCAGTTTAAGGGTGATAAACCATATTAATCTTCAATTATTCTAATATATAATTCTTTATTACATTCTAAAATGAAAACGCATGCATGTTTTCCTAAATATTTAATGTATGTAATCTATAGAAGGTAGTGAATTGTACTTCAAGAAATTTAACTATTTATATTCAACCCTTAGGTTTTAAGTTGTAATGTTTTATAAATTACCTATTAATTAATAGACCATCGTAAAATAAATGTACATAAACAAAATATATACTAAAATAAATACATTAGGAGGAATAGAAATAAGTTTTCCCTAATTTTTTTAAAACCTTATAGAAGAAATAAAAAAAAGGAAAAACACAAACATTAAACCAACCAATTATTAAAAAATAAATATAGTGGGAGTTTAAAACAATTTACATAATATTGGTCAATGAACAAGGTTCTCCTCTAAAAATGATTTTATAAATCCACATTTATTAACATTTTTTGTTTTGAAATATGTATACTTGAATTTTGGTATTTTTAATTTTTAACCCATCAAAATATATCCATGATTTTTAACCTATCTGATGGTCTATATTCCTTTTACTGAAATCCCTCAATAGAATTTGTTAATAAGTATATTATTAAATCCAAAAAACTATTCATTTATATTATCATAATCCCTTAATCACATAGGATCAATAAATAAATATTTTTAAGGGGAATTCAATTATCAATACAATAAATCCTCACAAGATATATCTCTTAGTAAAAACACTCATAAAAAATTACAATGATCATAATCTCTCTTGGAAAATTGAAAATTTAAAACATAAAAATGAATATAATATTTCATAATTATATCTTTCTATATATATTCTTATTATTAAAAAGATATCTATTTATATATATTGATATAACCAACTCCGACATTCAGATTTCCCCAAACTTCAGAGTTAGTTGTGAATGTACCAGTTACAACTTCTTTATATTCTAATTATTATGAAAATATTATTTATCTATCTATGATTTAGTCCAGAACCTTTATAGTGATCTAGAATATGATGAATATAATCTCTCAAGAAATTTCACACTATAAAACATTATTAAAACTTATTTATTTCCCCATTATTTTAGTTATAATAATTTTTTTATGTATAAAGAAAAATATAAAATAAAATTTAAGTTAAATATAGTTCATATGATTTGTATTGTGATTTTAAAAACAAGGAAAAAATTGTGATTCAATAACTCAACGATATCCCAATTTATAGAAATATGATAACACATAATGATAATAAAAAAGTTAAAATATTATTTTAATGAAAAATTACTATGAATTTAAGTAGATTTACTATATTTCTTTTTTAGTTTATGACACTTTAAAATAAACCAATTAGAAAAAAAATATATAGTAATATAATTCACTACCTTTTTTATTTTTAAAAATAAAAAATAATAAATTTGAGATGAATAAATTAAAGTACATAATGATATTGTTTTATTAAAAGAAAATAATATTAAAGTTATAAGAATAAATTGAAAAGAAAAATATTATCATAAATTAGAAATTTACTTCTCTTAAGAGTTTTCTGACCATATGTTTTTGTTGTTTCTCACACTTTTGAAGCATTTCAATATTTTTGTAATCATATAACATATATGAGTAATTAAACTACATAACATATTTTTATTTCAACCATGATTTAATGTCAGATTAGATCTAATTATATTATGTGTTCATATGTAAAACATCATCTTCTCCACTCGGAATTAGGAACTTCTCGGGATTTTATTTATAATATTATATATCTTTATCCATTATCAATTTTTTAATTTCACTATCATCAAAATTATTCAAAATAATAATACTATTTTATTTGATGATCCAATTATTTTGATAAAAGGATCTTTTAGATTTATAGATGTTTTTTGGGCTTCTTATTAAAAAAATTAGTAAGCTATTTTTTTATTCCCTTAAATTCAAGAATTTTATATCCTTTTTTTGTGTGATCCCTAATAAAATGGTATCTTATATATATATAGGTTTGTATTTTTTTATCATTAGTATTGTATTGGGTTCTTAAATACCATGATAGAACTATTATTATCAAAATGTATTAGAGTTGGAGTTAAACTCAAAAGAAATTGTTCTTTAGTGTTGCATCCAAAACACTTGAGAATAACAACTTATAACCAATATATATTCAACTTCAATAGTTGAAAGTGATATAGATTGTTTCTTCTCTATATTCCATGAAACTAATGCTTCTATCAATAAATGACATGTTCTAGATTTACTTTTTCTTTTTAATATTTAACCCCTACAGTCAGTATCTGAGAATATTTTATAAACAAAGTAATTTTTGTAATAATAAAATAAGGAAAATTATAATGACTATATAGGTCAATGAAATATAAAATTTACTTATTTTAAATTTGTTTATATAATATATTATTGAAACCACACACATAAAAAAAATAAAATAATAATTTCTACTTGACTTTCGATAAGGTATTGTAAGTCTCTTATTGTACATATATAATTTTTTTGATCAACCATTTTACAAGATCTATCATGGTCATGATTTATGGATGTTTCCACCCAAGACCTAATACAAGATAACTTATCAAACCAAAATAAATTTATTAAGTATTTAATATATTTATATTTACTTCAGATATTTCCTTATAGTTTTAGAAAAATTTTTAAAAACAAGAAACATGTTGTTTTCATATATCATCCTCATTTAAAATTAAATTTTCATATGTTATGAAAGACAATCATATAGTTTATTTTTAGTTTTACCAAAAACAATATCATCAAAATATATTTAAAGAATTATGGTAACCTTATATAAAGTCATTATATTAATATTTGGATCAGAATTTTTAAAAATTATTCTAACCTAAATATATGGTATGTATATCATAAAAATATATTAATTATTTTTCAATTCCATAGAGTTATTTTGTATGTGTAAATACTTTTTTAATTTTGATTCTTAAAATAAATTAGTTCATTTAAATTATACTCTTACAACCAAAATAACATTATGTCATTAACTAAGGTGCATACTCGATTCCTTTTAAATCTATTGAGATATTTTTGAATATCCCATACCCATTTATCATCACCCTTATAATAAACTTTCATTATATAACTTTTTTGATAAAAATTCCTGATAACATCATTAATTTTTAGGACTATATTGTTTTAAATTGATTACTTACATCACTAGAAATATAATCAATTTCATGATTCCTTATGACTGAAGAGTTTTTCTCTAATTAAGTAGACTGATTTTCAACTAAAAAATGTAGATCTTACATTGAGTTGATTTAGGAATATTGAAATTTTGAGGGTTTAACTTCAAAAGGATTTATAATTGGTTGTTTTAAATTAAAATTTAGTAATATAATAGTGTTATTTATAAAAATTGACATGGGGGACACACTTTTAGAGGTTCTACAAAAAAGAGATTAGTTACATCAAACTTTACATGAATTGTTTATATAATAACATTTTTTTCTTTTAATAAAAACACTATTAGACTTATTAATAGTGGAATAACTAATAAAAAATACATCATCAGATTTAGAATTTAATTTATGTATTTAATATTTAGTATTTTAGATGAATCATTTACACTAATATAATTCGAAGTAAGAAAGTATTAGATTTATTCTGGTTCACAAATCACTTAGATTTTTGATAAGAAATTATACCACCAAAACCTGATTTAAAGTATAAAATGTAGTATTCATAGTATCATACGAATTATATTTAACATTAGAATAATAATTTAGTAAGTATCGATTTATTTCTTGGTGAATTTTTTTTAATCCTTCAATAATAATATTTTTTGTGCTGTTATTGTTGATGAAAAATAATATGAATAAGCCTTTTGTTGATATTTTAGTGTTTTTGGAAGTCTATATTTAATGAAGATTAAACATTAAAATCTTTGAAAGTTATATGAAAGGGAAAAGGAAGGAGTTTTCATGGGATAATTATGAAATGGAAGAGGCTATATGTGCAAGAGGAAAAAACATCACAAGTTAATAGACTATTATAATGTGAAGGTTATTAAAAATAATCATTACATTGGTGATCCATATAATGATCATATATAATATTAAGATAAATAAAAAAATTTATTTCGGAGACGAGTATCATATAATAAATTTTAAATGTAAAAAATATTACTGATAATGATTCATATCCTAAAATTTTTAAAGAATGGACTTATAAAGATAAAAAATAAAAATATCAATAGGTGAAGAAATATTTGTAACCAATAAATATAATATTAAATCTACATTAACTAGTTCATATAGTAATAATAATGAGATTCAACAACAAAAATAAATCTTTCAAATATATAAGAAATTAGATTTTTGATAATCATGCATATATTATATCTTAAATTTTTTAAAAAATAGGTATCTGTGTCTATTAAAAAAATAAAATTTAGATTATATGAATGGTGAGATTTATCAAATTAAAAAATGGCCACTTGGGAAGTTTTTTATAGAATAGAAGAAAAATGTATGATTGAGGCCAAGTGGGTATTCCAAAAAAATCTAAATTATAAAGGTAAATTCTCAACATTCAAGGATATACTTACATTAAATAGATACTCATATATTTAAGGGGTTTACATTGAAGATAATTTTTATCTTAATAGATTTTTAGAATATATAAGAGTGTTATAGGCTTTTATAATTCATTAGAAATAAACAATTTACCAGATTGATCATATGTATTTCTTATTTAGGGTGAGTAATAAGATACCATTTATATTTAATAACCTTAATGATTTTTTCTAGAAAGATATGTAACTATGTTTTTAATGATGTAGAATGATATATATGTGAAAAAGAAAGCCTATATATCCTTGAATTTAAAGGAAAAAAGATTCTTAAAATAACTCATGTTTGCTAAAGAGAAATTGTACAATAACCTATATGTGAAGGAATTGAAAACAGAAAGCCTTATTGTTATTGTCTATATTTTTGAAATCATTTTTGTCAGTTATAAATAGTGTTCTTATGTTGAAATTTCTATACAAGTGATGAATTATTTTAAAATTCCTATTCTAAGGGAAATAAATAATTTATATGATTTATTATTTTTTTAAAAAAACACTTAATTGTCTCCAATATGAAAATTATAAAATGGTATTATTTAATAGTTTTAGTATAGAAAATCCAAAAAATATTTCACATCCATATATATAGGGGTGGAATTTTCAAGGATACAATATGAAAAAATATGAATTTTAAGGAGGTCAAAATGTTTATCAGAAACTTAATTTTTTTAACTACATCAAGACCATATATTTTATATATAGTTCTATTGTGTGTATGTTATCAAAGTGATAAAAAATTATTATACTTGATGGAATATAGTTAGGTTCTTATATACATTGATGAAATAATGAAATTTTATTTTATTTACTTAAGAGATAAGAACTAGAACCTCTCTTGATATACTAATGTTGATTGGGTAGGTGATTATGATGATAGAAAATAAACATCAGGTGGGATATTTCTTTTGTTTAGAATTTATATGAGCTGGTATTATAGAAATTATAACTTCATTATATTAAGAACAACAATGGAAGAGTATGTGGCTACCACAAGTGCATGTAATCATATGAACTAAATGATGGGATATCTAGTATAAGAAAGGTAAATATATAGAAGGAACCATGAATTTCTTATGATATTCAAGTTAAAATTGATATATCTAAAAATAAAATTCAACACTCCAGATCTAATTTAATTAATATCAAACTAACTTTATCAAAGTGAATGTTTCCAATGGTGATATAATGATATAATTCTTTCCTAAATGGAATTAACAAGATTATATCTTCAGAAATGTTGTTCCAAACAATAGTTTTGATATTTTTTGTCTAAATAAGAATATTTATCTCTTCCCACTCACATAAGTCAGTTTGGGAATGACCTTACACTTCTTTGGATTCTATTTTTAATGCGGGAGATAATGATGAAAAATAATTTACTTATATTTTGTGAATATGATGTTGGGATTGTTATTAAAAGTAAATTAAATGTTTAATCAGATTATCTTTTTTGAAAGATAATTTGTGGTTGTTATAAAAAAGAAAATAAGTTTAATTAGTGTATAGATTATGTTTAGAGAATATAAGTCCTGTAGAGAAAATTTTTATCTCATGAAGGGATCAAAATTTCTCAAAAAGATTTGTTTGTCAAATAGTGTGGTGTGAGGATATTTCTACTTGGGAAATGATGGGATTTTATGTCTTCAATAGTGACATGTTGGGGTTGGATACACATCCAAAGGAAGATATTGAACAACCCACATAATTCATGAATATATATTTTGTTTGTTTTAAATGATGAATTTAAATCATTAGAAGATATTGTATGTTTATTTTTGAAATTTTTTAAATTTTTTAGTTGATATATAGTGGTTGGAATAGTCTATGGAATAATTAAAGAAGTTATGAGATCATTGGTTAAAGATCCATAATCTTTTTCTTTTTATTTTAAATAAAAAATTCACGACTTGTGTAAGGGTAATATTAAAAGTTTATTATTATATATGAGTAAACAAATGGTGTGAATATAAAAATATAAAATAGACTATATTTTAAACATGAAGATGGGATTATGTAAAACTAGTATTGGTGGCTAAATTAAACATTAAAAATGTCACATGATGCTGAAAAGTAACTATTCTAAAAAATAAAAAGAATGTGGTTAAGTCTCAAAACTCACTTTCATAATTTTAAGTGACTCTAATGAATAAGTTAATGTCATACCAAATTATAGAAAATAAAATCAGTGTCTAAAATAAATAACAATATTTTTACTCCAACATAAGATTAAATATGACCAGAAACTATAATAGAGACTATGGAATAAAATATATAAGACTTAATGTCTATAAATTTAATGATATATTTTTAGTAAAAATATGGTTAGAATAAGTTACTTCATTGATATATAAAACAATTCATTTTTTGAAATTCATAAAAATAAGGATTTTCTAGATAATGCTTCTGGATGTTAAACTTTGATGATGTTGTTTCAAGATTCAAGATTAAATATCATTATCTAATTTTTTAATTCATAATTCATGTTAAAGTTTTTGAATAATTAAATATAATTTATTTACACTATGGGAAGATAGACCAGCCATGGTGTCAATGAAATTGGTATAAGATTCATTCAATGTCATGAAACGTGATATTTTGGGATTAAAACATCCCTACGAGAAATAGATAGACAATTTCAAGTTGGGGTTGATGTTTTGGTGGCCCTTTTTGGATTTTCGAAATAGAAACATGTCATGGTATGAGGAAAAAAGTCATGGTTAGTCCATTATAGTGATCCTAGGATTAGACCATGATTTTTTCTATAAAAGTAGAAATATTAAAAACAAATTTCGATTTTGTAGAGATGAAATGACCAAGATATTCTGTAAATCATGGGAGTTTAAATAAATCAATTCATCAATATATTTTTTATTAAGATATAAATCAGTTTAAATGAGATTTGATGAACATATTTTTTTGAAAATTAAATTTAAAATCAATATCTATGAGAAATTCCAAAAAACACAAAAAAGAAGAACAAATAAAAAACAGTTTTTTATTCCAACACAAGTTGTTTTTTAAAAGATTATTTTTCTATAATAAAATGTGACAGTTATAGAATATTTAAAGGTACAATGAATGATAATTTATATTGAGGAAATTCTATTATAGATCATATAGATTCTTTTTGTCGAAAATAAATAATATCACTATGGGTTTGGATGCTCTCCGACACATGCTAGTCATTATGAAATCCTGGGGTGAAACATTTATGTTCATAAAACATTTTCGGTATTTATATATCCATCAAGTACCTCATATTTAATTAGTAAAATCATGAAATATTATACAAATACATCAATGCTCAAATTTAGGATCTTTTTCAGATAAGGTAAGACAAATAATCATGAAAGAATAAGGGAGAAAAGACAATCTAATCAAAAAATTATTGTTAATATATATATATATATTCAATGATAAACATTTATCTTTCCTTATACTAGAATAGAAATTTGAAAAGTGAATAGGAAGAAAACTACCCTTCTCTTGTACTCACATAAAAAATAATAGTGAATATCTGAGTTTTGAATCTCGATATGGACCTTGTAAGGATTAGTTACCCACATTTAGACTAGGCCTTTCAAAATCTATTTGTGTGGACTGATGTTCTTTCATTTGATTTCATATGACTAAGGGTGATAATAAATAAGATTTTATTATGACACTAATAGTTCACTATGGTTAATTTTGAATAATGAAATTAAAAATTGGGGCATCACTAACTCATCCCCTCCCCTACTCCTTAGTAATACATCAACTAATATAGTCACTTCAAAAAATATATAATGAGAAGAGTTAGTGGGATATACTTTGAATGCATTTCATATCCCCCATAAAATTTTGGCGTGGAAGATTCTAACTATTGTAAAATCCTACGTCAATTTTTTTGATAAAATCATCAAAATAAAATTTTTATGGTTTCAAATTACCTCTAGATACATTATCTAAGTCAAAAAAAGTATATATAAAATAATTAATACAATATACCTAGACTATCATCATATGTATTAATATCCAAATACCTTTCACCCAATGACACTATAAAACATTTTACATCACTACAAGATAATGTGGATGAAATAAAAAAAATAGACTTATAAATTCCCACATAAATATATTTATATATAGGAATTTTTTACTTTATTTTCCCTAATTCCAAAATTAATAATAATAAAATTATCACTTAATAATTTGTAATCTATCATAAATTAAATCACCTTTTTACCTATGTAAATAAACTTATAAATTTTACCAATTTATATTATTTGTAGTTAATCAATTTTCCCCACAATAACTTATAGAATACCCTATTTTACCTAAATAAATTAAATTCATTAAATTTCATAAAACCCATTAATTTGACCAAATTCGCCTAATTGAACACCATCAATTTCAACAACTGAGTTCACATCAAAATTTTAGAACAAATTACTTATGAAATTAAAAATAAATTTTTAACAAAATAAATTTCTCCAAATTAATTTTTTTGAATATTAAATTAAAATATAATACGTCATGTTAAGACTTAAGTTGGTTAAATTAATTACATGATTTGGTTCTTCTTAACAAATTAATATCCATGCTCCAACAAACACATGCCATTTACCACTATTCATAATTGAAAAAATTTAATATAATTTAATGCCATCCAAAATTAAATAATTTAATTATAAAAAATATATCATTAATGAAACAAAAAAATATGGGTGTTACACTATGGATTAATAGTGATGACTTTTAGACTTATAAATTCCAATACCAAATTCATTGATTTAACAAATGGAGTCTTAATAAATTAGCTCAATAAATTTATTATAGTATTTTTTGATGTTATTCAATTGTATTACATGAATAGGATGAAAAAAGGTGTATTTTATGATTGTGTTAAATACTATAATAATGGATAATATCGAAAAACTAGTATGTTTAATGTTTGGCTATAGAAATAATAATTTTTGGCTCTTATAATTATAATATATGATGTATATACAGATCCTCCAAATTCACAACTAATTGGAGAAAGAACCCTAATGTATCACCAGAAGTTTTTTTGAATTATTATTTTTTGAATAAATTAATTTTCTTATAGATTTTATTACATGGAACATATAATTTAGCTTCTATTACACATTATAAAGAGTTTTAACAAAAACTAGATATATTCTCAATATAGTTATTTAAACATGATAATTTTTACCTAGACGTTAAAAATAGAGATATTAATAATAATAAATACATTTAAAATATTTATTATAATGGTTTTATATAATAAAATACTAATAAAAATATAAATTATTTTTGGCAATGTTATTATACATTTCAAAAATACCACTTTCTCAAAATATGGTTTAATTTCTTTTTGTGGAAAATAATAAAATTAATTTTTGTAACATTTATAAATTTTATTGATAAAATATTATTAGTTTTTTAAATCATAATGTAAAAATTTTCTATGGGTGAAGTATTGATATTTTTTGGAAAAGTTTAAAATTTTGATGAATAGTGGAAAATGATGAATTTCAATTGAAAAGTACCTTTATGTTGAAATTATTTATGATATTTTATAATATTTTAATTTAATTATAAAGAAAACTTTGTTATTAATATATCTATTAATTCAGTTTTTTAAAATTTAATAAATTTTGATATTGGATTTTGATATTAAAACTTTTCATTCTTTTGATCATTTTCTCTTTAAAATCCCTCTTCCTCGTCGTGTACGTGGGATTAATTTTAAATTAAAATTTTACACATACATGAATGGAATTTAAGAAAAATGATTCTATATTTGGAATCATAAAAAATTATATCATCTGATAAGTCCAACTACATTTTTGACAACAATGAATAGTAAAAATTATTTACTGTGGTTAAGGTAAAAATTAGTTTACCCAGGGGTTAAACTAATAAGATCAGGGTTATAATAACCAAATAAATTTTTATAAATATTATTTTGAACCATATTTTGAACTTATAATTTCCAATACATGATAATGATCCATTCATAATCCCTTTGGAATTTGAAATATATTGATGCACCTTTTTTATTCAAAATATTTCTAGTGTGCCACTCATCTCACTTATGAAATGCCACAACCTCCCCTCTCTAATTCAAAACCATAAAAAACGTTTGGTTTATAAATTACTGCTCTAAATAAATTCTCAAACCCCCTAAAAAATTTCTATAAGACAAAGTTTCACCCAAAATCCCACCTTGGAAGGCTTTTGGTGAAAACCTAAGGAGGTTACCTAAGGAAGAGGTAACATTCATCATCAAGTGTTATTATTTTATTTATTCCTCAAACTACATAAATTATTATTAAATCATGATGACATTATAATATCAATATATTCCATATACTTATAAATTTTTATTTTATGTTAATGTCCTACAACTATCTCCTCTTCAATCAAATGGGTTATGAAATCATCGTTCATGTGTACACCAAATGGCTACCATGCGAACCAATGTCATTCGTTATTCCAGTTCCACCTCTCAAGGATAGAAAAAATTATTTATTATTTATTTATATTTGATATTTATGATATTATTATTATTATAAAATCATTATATCAAATGCTAATTTATAATTTCCATTCTTTTGGAATACAATAATGTCGTTCATGTGTACGACTGACTATCTCCTGACGAAGCAATATGATCTTCTCATGATTTATATGGAAGGTAACATGGTTTGTTTTAAAGAAAATATATTAAATATTTTACATAAAAATGATTCTATAATTTTATTATATTATTTTACTTTATTTATTTCTTTGTATATAGAAAATGGAAATGATGTTCATGCGTACATATGACCTACCATCTCCATGAATGATGTATAATTTTTTATCTAAAACTTTTATGGAGAAAATAAGTACATATATAATGAATATATATGATATTTATATATTGGTTAACATTTTTTATATGAATAAAATTTGATCAAATTTAGGGGACAGAAAATATAAAATGAAAATATATATGAAAAACAAAGCTCTAATTACATGAAACATGACATTAAAATAAATTTTTTATTAAAAGGGTAATAAAAGGCCACAAGTAAATCATATATTGTATGAAATATATAATTATTGTTTTTAATAGATTTATAATAAAATTACATTTATTATATATGAGTTTTCAATGTATGTGAAGGAATTCAAGACATGAGGCAAGAGATTTTTGTCTCAATTTTCCCTCCTTGGGATAAATGTTATTTTATTCACCTATCTTCCTTTACGAGGTGTATATAAAAACTGTTTTAAATTTAATATCATGAATTTATTTATCCTAAAGATATTTTACACTTCATTTAATTATGTTACTTCACAAGAATTATGATTTGATGTTACCAAATAGGTAAGAATTTTATGTGAAAATCTCATCGTTTGTCAATATAATTTTTTGTAATGTTTTTGTGATAAAATATTATGATCCATCTAGTAGAAAATTGTTAAATTTTCTTATCCTATTTTCATTAGTTATATTAATTTTACCATTTTCCTCAAATTATTACTTAAAAAAATGATCAAATATTTTTAAGAATATATGACTTTATGTCTTTCTTCAGTTCCAAATACATTTTCTTCCAAAATCATGTTTCCTAAAAAATTCAAAAAAGTTTTAGTAGTATAATATGTTTATTAAAAATAATTTTTACACATGTTTAAATTTTTTAATTTTTTAAAGGAGTATTAATTTCATTTTTCAAACATTTCCCTTCTTGATTTTACCTAAAATGTGAAATTAATCTTTATTTTAATGTATATAGAATGAATGAAATTTCCATAATTAATGACCAATATTTTCTTTGAAGATTTCATTAGATGTTTTCAGGATTATTTTCGATGAAAAGTATTTCCAAAATATTTTATAATGTTTAGTTTTAAAATTATATTTTAAGGAAGTTTTATTTTCCTTAAAAAATATTACAAGTAATTTTTTTTGTCAAAATAATTATCCATCTATGATAAAATCTTTTTAGATTACTTATCCCTTTTTCAGAGATATTATCCAAGGATACCATTATTATTATTTTTCTAAAGTGTTTATTTTTAGGATCTGGTGATGTTTATGAAACCCGTTTCTCTTCCATAGGTTATACCATAATCGAACTCTTATCCAAATTATTTTTTTTGATTTTCAAATAATAAATTTTTATGGGATAAATTGGAACCCTACAATAGAGCTATTTATGAAAAGAAAACATCAACAACATAAATCTGAAAAAACCAACTAGACATTTCATGATCAAATTTCAAATTGCAGAGTAAAATATCAAGCATCGAGCCTAGCACCCATTTTCAACTCGATGGGTTCTGTGAAACCACTAGTCAAAAAACCCATAACCTAGGAAACATACTCACATCATCATCACCTAGAACATAGCCCCATCAGGAATAACATAGTCAAATGAAACAAGAAACACCACCATCAATGAACCTTTTAGTAATACATATCCAACATAAAAAAATAATCAAAAGGTATAAGAACCCATCTAAAAATTTCAAAAACACCCTAAAAACACATTCTAAACCGCTAGAACACTTTCAACATCACCACACATAAATCTATTACTACTTATCATCATCAGACACATCATTATAACTAGAAGTCTTCACATTGAACGGAATATCTGCATAAAATAACACTAGTCATCCATATCTGATCTCCTGAGACACACCAATTGCACCAAATGCATCCACTAACACCATCCCCAAACCACCAAAACACCTTT
The DNA here is from genome assembly GCA_963277665.1 of Viscum album. NCBI lineage: Eukaryota > Viridiplantae > Streptophyta > Magnoliopsida > Santalales > Viscaceae > Viscum > Viscum album. The sequence continues at coordinate 718,957 of CAUJRU010000353.1, read as the reverse complement.
ATACAAGAATTAAAGGTTTTCCATTAAAGCACAATATGAAGAAAGGGAAATGGTGGGTGAATTGGACACTTGTAAGAATTATCGAGCATCACTACCAACTTAGTCCCAAACCACCAGAGCACCTTCGGGGAAAACCAAAGTGGGGTTTGGCCTGAAGGTTTCAGTGAAATGATTATAATACCAAACCACCAGAGCACCTTCAGGGAAAACCAATGTGTGGTTTGGCCTGAATGTTTCAGTGAAATGATTATAATACCAATCTATTTTTCATAGAATATGATATGATGAAATGTTTATGAAACCCAATACATTTAATGGGTTATAATATGGTTAATGTTTTTTGATCTTATAGAACATAGAAATATAGTTTTCACTATCAAATGGGTGGGACCAATTTCTCCCTCTTATATATTGGGTGAGGATTAATATCTCATAAGATAGACATGACTGGAAGAAAGAATGAACCCTGTTCATTAAGGGAACTTCTCTATTCTAATAAAATTTGGAGTGAACCTTAATTAATATTATGGTTTTGGGAGTGAACCATTTAAACTATGAAAACCTTGGCAGTGAGCCCGGACTAATATAGAAAATATATTTTTTATTCATATATGTATCAAACAAATCAATGTCTTATTCCAATTATATTATATTATGGCCTATGTTATTTAATTATCTTATGATTAATGTCTTATGTACATCCAATATTTTTTCTATTCCTAAATATTGTAATCTTTGATATGAAGTGTATAGTTTTAAAATTTTATTCTGATGTTCTCACACTCTTATTTACATGTTATGATTTCATATATCCTTTGTTTACCCTTATTGAGCACCTGATCTCTCCCTTTATTATGTATCCTTCTCTAGGTTGTGAATTAATTTATTATGTGTGATATATCTAATAAGGGTTCTAGATATGATGGACTTAGTATAAGATGAAATAGTTCACCTATGAACCGATTGTTTAGGTTTCTATATTTCCAATAAAACTATATCTTTAAAATATTCCAAAATGTGTTTGTGTAATATAAATTTTTTTCATCAAAATGATGTAATATATATTTATAATAAGACTGGGTTGATATATATAAAAACAATTATGATAGAGATGTATACTTTTTCTTGTTTTAACCGATGTTGGAACATCCTTTTTTAATACTCACAAATCATGATTTTTTTACGAGAATAATGTTTTATGATAATATTTTATTATATAAATCATACTTTTGATGAAAATTGGATATGTATTGAAAATTTACACCATTATTTCAAATCATTCCATCGCTAGACTCCTACCATCATTGAAAATGTGCTACTCCAAGCACTCTACCACCACTAGAATCTTACTACTGTCAGGAATGCCACCACTTGAGTTCTACCACTGATAGGTTCTTCCAACATCAAGAATTTTCTACTGCTACCTTATTCTACCATTAGGAATTACACCACTATCCATGTTATTTTACCATATATTCTACTACTTGTGTAGTTCCACTTTGAAAATATGCTATGTCCAAACCTGCTATAGTCAGAGTGGTGCTGTCGCCAAATTTCAGTACTTCCAGACCATGGTACTGTTAGTCTTTCTACTATTGATTATTTATTTCATTTGAGTTTAAATCTTCCAAACACTTATTTATATGTGTTAATTCATAGTTTTTTCATATTGATTATTTCTAACCATTACACAAATTCATTTAAGACATAATCAGAGGCTCAATATGAGGATTTAAGAAATCGTTATGATTATTCTTCAAAGGTTATTTGAACTTTTAGCGCTATACATTTCGGAAGATTTCCCTTGTGTGTGAGAGTTTATAAATGAGAAATGTAGAGAAATTAAATACTACTTGAAAGGTGAAGTACGAGTGAGAATGGTCATAACATGTTCAACATCAAGTTCCTTTCTCACATGGAATCAAGAGAGGACTTTTAGAAGAATATTATTATAGAAAAGAGAACATCCCAACACAATATTTTTTAGCACTAGAAGTGAAATTTGTTTGATATCCACACCAAGAAAAATCCAAGGATCCTTGAGCACCTAGATAATTACTAGCTGAGATAAATACATCATCCACTTATTATTTCATGGTATCTCTATTTTTTCCGTTACTTTTTAGAAGTGTGTTTCCCTTCTCTAAATATTTACATACACTGACTCTTATTATTAAACTCTAGAATAATAAATATTATCTCAATCCATTTTAATCTTTATACCCATTGTAATTATGGAATTTTTCCCTACATGGACATGTTTCTTTCCAACCACGTCTGACTGTGGAAGAGACTTTGAGATTATAAAACTTGTTCTTATGTTTTTATACCCAATCCACATTTTGAATCGGAGTATTTGATATAATAATCTAATTTGAAATATGTGATTTCCAAATGGATAGGATTAAGTTTCATCTTGATATGAATCCTCAAGTTTATTTGGTTATGCGTTTGTGTTTATTTTCTTTGTTTCAAATATGAAACAGTATTTTTTTTTAGTCGGTAATCCGAACATACATTTATAGTTAATCTTAACAAGTGTATATAAAAAAAATTTGTTGAATTAAATCAATTTAAATAGTTAAATTAATTTCAGATATTGTTTTAACTAATCCACAATCATGATTTGAAAAATGTTTTTAAAGATAAAATATATATTAAATTTCTATTTTGATTAATGGGGAAAGTTTATTTTAATTTTGGGTTCATGTATTAGTTTTTTAACATAAATTTTATTCAAAAATAAATTCACTACCATATTGAGTTAGTAAATACAACTGTTTTTGGTGATAGAGTATTTTTAAATATCCATATAATATAATTTAGTTTCATTTCAAAGATATTCGATTTATATTATTACTAAATTTAGTTCTTTATGGAGAATAGACACGAGGTTTATACTACCCATAGAACTCCATATTATAATGTACCTAATTATGATTTGTAGAAAATTCAATTTAAAATTTGTCTTGAGAGTATGGGTATTGATATCTAGATAATAATTAAAGATCAATATGAATTACCCAAAACTGCTCAAGTTACATGGAGTGATTATACTAAATATTATATAATAATAATAGGAAATATATGAATTATTTTTTACTTTGATTTTGGGGATGATGAATTTAATTGAATATCTGTATGCAAAACCACTTTTGAATTTTAGGATACTTTATCTATTTCTCATGAAGAAAAATCTAATATTAAAGAAAAGTGTTTAAGTACTTATACAATTAAATAATTTTTTTTAAAATAAAACACGATTAACCTATTCCTAACATGTATATCATGTTATATGATATCCTCAACATAATTTATTCACTGGGGAAACCCAGTTACGATAAATTCCAAGTGATGTGCATATTACGGTGTCTACCAGATAGATAGAGAGGAAACTCAGTATCAATCAAAGTTTCATGTGATTTAAGAAAGTGTTCTATTAAGGAGAAAATACAAAATCTGATGATGTACAAGGAAGAACTAAAAATAAATAGTTAAGAGGAGGATGAACTAAAAATAAAAATTATAGCCTTCAAATATGCTACCTCAAAAGGTGGAAAATTCCAGATAATAGTTCAAGTGATGAATAATTTTCTACTGATAGTGATGATGGGATGGCCCATTTATCTTGATGAATAATGAATATTTTTAATAAGAAGAATAATTTCTTTAAGAAACCAATCTATAAAGGTAAATATGATAATAAAGGAAACTATCAAAATTATTGGATCAGAACCCAAGAAAATAACAATGATAGAGCTAACATGTTTTTTACGAAAACTCTATTTGAGGTATCTGATATATTTCTCATTCTACTTAACATATTCATAATCATTATGTAGATGAAAAAAATGATGATAAAATGTCTAATTAATATATGTTTGAGTACTATATTATTTTGGAAGATAAATTTACCAAGATTAATGATAAATATTATATTTTAAAGAAGAAGTATGCTTTGACTTCTAATTTAATGTCTGATCATTCGAAGGAAAAAGAGAGGAATGGTCATATGGTGAAATAGAACAATGAATTATAATTTTCAAATGACAATCTAAATAAATATATAGAAAGGTTCACCAATAGGATAAATACTCTTACCTAGATGTTTGTAAAATAAACATCACTTAATTAAACTATTGGTATTAGTTTTCAACCTGGATATTAGAGGGTTGTGAAAAATATTTTTATTCCAAGTTCTTGGTTTGGAAAATATTATACTAGGAATAATTCATCTCAACCAAAAATTTTCATTTTTTAATGTTTTCAATCTACTTATGGGAAACCCATTAATAAATTATGAGTTCCTAAATAATTGATAACTAACATTTCTTAAACCATGAAGATTTGGAAACCAAAGTCATTTTTGGTGTAATGTTTTAGAGGAAAATTTATTGAAGAGCCCGAGTAATAAATTATTCTACTTGGATAGTGGTTATTCTATAAATATATATATAAACTATTTGAGTTTCATAAATCTGATCAAAGTTGAGAGTGTATTTTTCATCTTTGTTGAAAATTCTAAAGTATAAATTATTTTCCTTGGTCAAATTGGTAATACGAACACTATTTTAAATTGTAAAGTTTTATTTTTAGGTGGTTCAATGTAAAATATACTTATCATCTCACAACTATGTGATGATGGTTTTCATGTGATGTATGAAAATATTTATTATAATGTGTTTGATTCAAAAAAATCATTAGTTTTTACTACATTAAGAAAATAAAATGTTTATACTGTTAATTTAGATTCATTATTTTCTCAAAACGTATTCTAATTAGGTTACTTTCATAAATAATCTTGGATTTTACATAAAATACAAGGAAACACTAGTATTAACTCACTTGGAAAGCTAAATTGGAAAGGGAGAGCCAAAGATATACCTAAACTAGAATTACCAAATGATAAAGTCTATAATGCATGTAAAAAGGGGAAACATCAAAAGATGTCTTTAAAACCAATGAAAGAAGTTTTAACCTCTCTAACCGAAGATTTGGTTCACATAAAATGGTATAGACCTTATAGAGTTTCTATTTTAAATGGGAAGTACTATATTCATGTTCTTGAAGATTAATTCTATAGGTATACTTGGGTATTCGTTCTAGCTCACAAAAGTTAATCCTATTCTTATTTTACCATGTATACAAAATCTGTATAAAATATCATTGTACATAGGATTAAGACCTTAAGAAGTGATTATAGATGTGATTTTTATAATCTATATTTTTATTCATTTATTTCAAAATGGTTATAATCATAATTTTTCTAATCCTAAGACTCTACAATAGAAAGGTACTATAGAAAAGAGAAATATGACCCTTCAAGAAATTTACTAGACCACACTCAATCAGTATGAATTACCTATTTGTTTTTTGGAAGAGGTTTTGAATACTACTTGTTATATAATTAATAGAGGTTTATACCACTTTTAAAGGGAACTCCTTATGAATTATGAATGGTGGAAATCCAAAGGTTGACTAGTTTTGAGTTTTTGGTTACAAAGTCTTTATTCTTAATACTAAGGATAATCCTGAAGAACATTATTCCAATTGGTGTGAATAATATTCCATGGTTATTCAACTTTTATTAAATAATATGTGTTTTTTATTAAAATAATCGAGTTTATTGAATAATATGTTCATGTCATATTTTTTGAAACTGTAAGATCCTGACCTTTTATTGAGATTTTTAGAGCTATTAATTCGAGTAATCTTTTGAGTTGTGTTGAGTATATCTTATATTGGTTTTACCATGGAGTGTTTTTTGTGAAATTGGAAAAAATTACAAGGAGGAGAGGTAGTTAATGGTTGGAATGTGGTTTTCAGAAACCAAGCGCGCAACCCATTAAATAGTGTGAACCCAAACTGAAGGAATTAACATAGAAGGTCCATGGTTTTTGAAACTATGTGCCCTCAAAGGAGTAACTGTGCACCCCCCAAAAAAGACATATTGTTTAGGCACATGGATTATAGAATTGTTCTCTCGCGCATAGGATAACCATTCACTTGGGAAAAATTAATCCTAAAATTGGTTTTAAAAATTCCATAACCCCCATATTATAACCCTAAACACCCTATCTCGACCCAAAACTTTTTATATTGTTTTTGGAGGGCCTAATATAGATTACTAGTGATCCAAAACTCTATTCATGATGATTCAATATATGAATTGAGTGTTTTTACCTCAATTAGTAAGATAATCTCATTTTGTGTGGGATCCTTCCTCTCTTCCATCTTTCTATCATCCTTTGAGGTTCTGTTTTCCTCTATTGGAGGTGGATCTATGTCTAGGTTTCTATAGATCTTTTTTGTTTGATCTTGGACTAAGATTTTAGATTTATATCTCATTCTTCATCATGATTTTAATTGTTCCACATAAATTGGGGATTTCTTTCGGTGAGAGATCATCACTAATTTTGAGGTAGGTTTTAAAAATTCAATTCACATAGTCTTGAATTTTAATTAAGGGGTTTTTCTATAATTTCGACTTGAATAGTTTGAAATTGATTCAAAAATTGAGTAAATTAATTGATTAATTAATTTTTGGAATCATGGAATTGATCTAAAGAAATTTCCCAGTGAATATGAATTGGTATAAATTTGAGAAAGTTGAAATTGGTAGAATTAAATTAATTAAATAGTGAATTAATTAATGGATTATTGTGATTGTGGAATTAGATTAATTAATTATTGAATTAATTAATGTAATGTTATGACAGTGGAATTATATTAATTGATTTGTGAATTAACTAATTAATTATTGTGATTTTGAAATTTAATTAATTAACTGGTCAATTAGTTAATGGAATGATATGATTGGGGATTTGAATTAATTAATTGTTGAATTAATTATTTTATTTTATGATTGTTCAATTAATGTGTTTAAAAATTATTTTAAATTGGAAACATGATATGGTTTGGTTAACCTTGATTGTTACGAAATTTTAATGTATGTGATATTATGATATATGTGATTTTGGGATATAAGTGTGTGCGATATGGATTGTTGATTCAAATTCCCTTAGTTATAAATGAGTGTGGGAGAAAGAATAATAAATAAAAATACCATATGTGTGATTTTTTAATAAATGAGTGTGGGACATAGAATGTTGCATCAAAATCCCATAGTGATAATTCAATGTGGGACAAAAACTGCTGCTTCAGAATTCCACTTGAGTGATTGTTTAATAAATGAGTATAGGACATGGACTACTACTTCAAAATCCTATTGTGATAAATGAGTGTGGGACACTGAATGCTGCTTTAATATCCCACTTGTGTTATTGTTTGATAAATTAGTCGTGGGTTACATATTGATGCTTAAAATTCCCACAAGGTTCTAATCATTATGATCTTGGAATAAATTGTTGGTGATGGACCATGGTTCCAATTTTTTCCAATATGAATTTAAATGAAATGGATAATGAATACCAATGTGTTATAATGAATTATAAATTGAAAATGTGATTTGTTTTGGACTCTAGAAGGGGTCAAAGCATGTAATGAGATTACAAGTGTCCTTAGAAACTCTAGTAGTTCTGTGGTTTAATATTGAATAATTGAATAAATATAAATTTTATAATTTATTGGTTGTATTTCGTTGTTTATAAAAGATCATACACTTTTATTGGATGGAAATTATTTTAGAAAACATTGGTGGTGGCCTACTATGTTGTACTCACACAATAATTGGGTATCCTGGTCGGTACCTAAATAGACTACATGTTTGTAGAATAGGTTAAGGGTAAGGGCTGTATGTTAGATAACAGATTCAAGATTGAGAATGTATGTGGGAATTGAGCATTGTGTCGGGACCATCTTGGGATTTTTAGTGTATTATTTTGTTTGGGTTTTGAATATTGACACCTGACATGTATGTTTCTCGACATATCTAATGTTTAGTTTTGGATAATATATCTCACGTTTTGGTTATCGTGTTATGATAGTTTGATTTTATTATTAGTTATATCATTTTTTATAATTGTTTATTTTTGATGTTGTTATACTTTGATAAATTTAGTATAGTGTCCTCTTGATCAATTATAGTCTCTTACTTCCATCCAGTAGCCTCTGGCATGCATGGAGGTGTTCTTGAGGTCATGTGATTGACCAGATCAGGGAACCAATGTGCGGAAACAAGGTAGGGATGTTATAAATTGGTATCAAATGCGGTTTTTCTTTAAATTTTAGTTGACTTACTAATTGGGAAAGCTTGATGGGAGACTAGGAATATTTAAGTCCTGGTTAAATGATTTTCCATGGAAGTATCTCTCCTATTTTTGAGGGTAAAATCAAAGTACCCAGGGTGGTATTATTGTTAGTGATGTATGTTGTTATAGTTGGATGCTATTTCAAATAAATTGATGAACTTTTTAGGTTCTCTGATAATTATTATTGAGATTCTGTGCTATTTTATTTATGGAAGGGTATTGTAAGATATTTGAGTATTCATAAATCATTCTAGGAACTCCTAATTTTTAGGTGACATGCATCATTGTAGGAAATAATGAGGAAAAAATGTTTTTGGGCAAGTTGTTTCAATGAAAGTGAATTTCTTTGCTTTTGGGTTTTAAATGAAAAAGTTTCCTAACATGAAATTGAAAATTTTAAAATGATGAAAAATATAGAAAATTGGTGTCTAATGAGGTAATTTAATAATGAGAATGTGTTCACCCATTGTTAACCATGACCTAGATATATGAAAATTAAGGGTAGTGATAATACCTCTATTTTGACCGTGTGGTTGAAAAAGGTTGAATGGATTGTTATGGATTTGTGTGAATACCTCTTGCAAACAATATTAATTTTGTGTTATGTAACCTAAGACATGTTTTTGAAATTATATAAATATTCCTCGAAGTTGGTGCTTTTTGAGAGGATGACATGAGTTTATGGTGGGAATTGATCCTCTAGTAGTAGAACCCAAGGCATTGGTAGTTTGGGGTGCGGAAGTTGAAGAGAAGTTCCAAGGTAACATTTCCTTGGTTCATGTATTTTATAGAAAGGGAATCTGATATTGTTGTGAAGAATATTTCTAACTTGAAATGGAAGTTTCAGTTGAATCACCCTATGATGTTTACTAGAGGGGGTGGGCCTATGGTAGCTGAGTTCTAGATTGTGTCTTTCCAGACTATGCATGACCACTTGGATAATCCTACTGAAAAGAGAGGCAATTAATATATTTTCATGCTATACAATGAAGATAATTTTTATTAGGACATACATACTTGAGATGGATAGATGAAAAATATGGAGAGGAAGTACCTTATCAAGAAGATCTTAGTGCACTTTTATCCTGAAACACTTAGGTAGGAGAGAGAATCTAAATTTATGGGGTTGAATTAATGAAGTATATCCATGATGGATTATGTTGGACACATTACTAATTCAAAATTGTTTTCTGTAGTGTTGGAATCAGAATTATTTACAGAGGAAAAATGATTTCAAGATGCAGATAAATTTTAAATTTAGTCCCATGTTAATATCTTCAGGCTGAAGAAGTTTTCAAAAGTGGTGAATTAGGCTCTAGTATATGAGGGGAACGTAAAGAAGGATTCCAGTGGAGGATATGTGGTTTTTACTGGTTGGTCAGTAGGTATGAATTTTGAGAGTAGGAAGCATCACTACAATAGTTTTATCCACGATGATTGCAAGAAGAGTAGCTAGGGTCTAAGACAGTTTCTATTCAACCATAAAGAATGGAACCAAGAGAACATAAAGATCATAATACTCAATAGGAGGAGTTAATGGGTAAAGGGTTTATCTATATGATTATGTCACCTCAGGATTCTTTAGTTTAGCTATCTAAGTAGGCTAACATGACTCTGCTCTTTTGTGCTGACTATCAAAAGTTGAACCATATTACTGTAAAGGAATAGTATCCTCTTCCATGTATCAATGATCTCACTAACTAGTTGAGGGGATATTTTTTCTTCTTAAATACTGACTATAGATTTGGGTATCATCAGTTGAGAATCTGAACTTCTATAATACTAGGGACTAATTTTTGATGTAGATATTACCTTTATAGGTTTTTTGTGATGCTGTTTGGGCTAATGAACATTTTAGTGGTTTTTATGACCTTGATGAACAAAATCTTCCATATGCACATGGATCTATTAGGGGTTATTCTTGTGGATGAGATCTTGGTATACTATTAGACTCATGATTATCATGAACAACATCTTTACATCATCCTTAGTACATTGAGAGATAATTGTCTATATTCCAAGATATATAAGTGTCAATTTTGGATTAATCAGGTGCACATCTTGGGTCACATCATCTCGGAGGAAGGTGAGTAAGTGGACATATAGAATGTTATGACAGTTGTTTCTTGGGATAAGCCCAATAACCTTTTCAATTTCTTTAGATTTTTGGGGTTGTTATGATATTTTTTATGTTTCATCTAGGACATTTATTTATTGGAAGAACTACTTTAGGGATTGGCTATGAAGGGAATAAAGTTTGAGTGGATATAAGCATGTGATAATACCTTTTAAGAGATGTGGATGATATTTAATATGACCATAATATTGATCCTACCTAAACTAGGTGAGGATTATTCGATGTTTTGTGATACTTTTTGAATTTTAATTAGAGTTGTTTTGATGAAGGTATATATTGTTGTGATGTATAGGTCTCGATAGTTGAGTCCAAATGAACGAAACCTCGGGTTAGCTTCCATGGTTTTTGCTTTGATATATTGGTTACATTACCTATTGGTTGAAAAGTTCATTGTGTATACAAATCAAAAGATCATTAATTATATCTTTTTTACAATGTGATTTTAATATTGGGAATATGAGGTGGGTTGAGTATATCCAGTCATTTTCTTCTGATCTAAAATCTATGTCTGAGAAGGGAAACCGTGCTTCTATTGCTTTAAGAAGGAAAAATCATACTCAAGAAGTTTAGGAGTCTATTTTTGATTAGAAGGTGATGAATTTACTAGATGAGATACATATTTTGGTTTAGTAGATAAAGGATTAGATAAATCTTGTATTTTTTCGGTGGAGTATATACTTTTTTGTCAGATTAAGGGAAGGAATTATTAGGATTCGAAATGTTTGGCCTTAAGGGAAAGCCTTGAAGGTAGGGATTCACCTTATGATAAAACCATAAAAGAGGATGAGATCATTTATGCCAGGAATATAATTGTTATGCCATTTATCATGTGGGAGGATATGATTTTTGAATTCTATTCCTCATATTTGGTCATACATTCAGATTTGACCAAAATGTACTATGACCTAAAATTACAATATTGATGGTCGGGAATGAAAATGGAGATATCTAGGCTCGTGACACAATGCTATCCCTTTCAATAGGTGATAGATGAGAATCGATGACCTTGTGGTTCACTATATATTTTGTGGTGCGTCTCTTGAGTAATCCTGAGAACAATGAATGTAAATTGGTGATTTTTGGACCATTTGACAATGGTAGCACATTTCATACATATATGAGAGACTTTATTGGTGGATTAGTTGGGATATTTTTACATTTTAGAGAAATTACATCTTAATGGTGTGACACATAATATACATTCAGATCTAGAATTTTGTTTTATATCTCACTTCTGGATGGGCTTATTGAATATTCTTGGAACATAGGTTTTATTGAGTATAGCATTACACTCACAAAAATATGGGTAGTAAGAATGTAATTTATAGGTTCCTGAAGATATGCTGTAGGATTGTGCTTTAGGCTTCAGTTTCTCTTGGGAGAAGGACATAACACTCATTAAGTTTTCCTATAGCAACAGTTTTCCAGAAACTATACTGATAGAACCATATGAGGATCTCTATTATAAACCATACAGATCACCTATTTTCTGGATAGAGGTAGGTGAGTCATACATGTTGGGAATGAGTCTATTGTAGGAGACATCATATATGGTTTAACTAATTTAGAAGTGTATGGATATGGATAAAATTAGGAAAAATTCATAGCCAGATTGACTACAATGACCCAAGAGTTTGAAAAGGGTGATCATGTATTCATTTGGGTGTCTCCTAGATTGGGTCACAATAGGATATAGAGAAATGGCATGCTGGAACCTAGGTTTGTTAGACGATTTAATTTTGTGGAGAGAATCTTGAATGTGGATTACAGATTGACTCTTCTATAGAGGCTCAATTATATGCAGTACATTTTTCATGTGTCATAACATTGGAAGTACCACTCTGACCAATATCATGTGACTGATTTAGAGGATGTTGATCTTGAGATTAATGTATCCTTTGTGGAGTATCTAATTCTTGTGATGGATCATAGAGAGAAAGTTTTATAGGGAAATACCATGCTAATAGTTCATGTATTGTGGAAACATGGTTGTGTTTAGGAGAAAGCTTGGGAGAGTAAAGAAGATATGTGGGCCCAATGGGATGATCTTTTCAACTTGGAATCTTAGATATTCTTGGGTGGAAAACTCTAGAATGATCTATTTTAAGGTGGGGATATTATAATATCCTAAACTTATTTTGGATATTTCTTAAGATAGTTATTTAGGTACTCTTTTCCTTGTTTTGTGTATATCTTATATGGGTTTTAACAAAGGGAGTTTTTTGGGTAAAATTGGACAAAATTTGAAGGAGGAGAGGAAGTGAATAGTTGGAACATGGTTTTCCTAAACCATGGGCCCATCCCACCAAACCATGAGAACCCAAAAAGAGGGGATTCACATAGATTCCACACAATTTGTTAAACATTTCACCCTCTTAGAAGTAACCATGATCCCCTAGAAGAAAATAACTATTTCAGTGTATGCTTTAGATAACTGAGCACCCTACCTAGGATACAATGTGCAAGGGTATAATTGATTGTAAAATTGGTTTTAATAACTCTCAAACCCTTCTCTTATATCCCTAAACACCTTATATTTACCCTAAAACATTTCACTCAATTTTGGTGATTCTTGAACGAATTACCAGGGCTCCCAAACACGTTTCTAGAATATTCGAACTTCATATTGAATATATTCACCTCTCCCAATAAAAAAATATCATACTATTTGGTATCTTAACCCAATCTTGTATTTATCTCATCCTTTGAGGGGATGTTTTCCTACAGTGGTGATGGGTAGAGATCTAGGTTTTGATAAATCTAATATGTTTGATCTTGGATTTAGGTTTTGGATCAACATATCATTATTTATGGAAATTTTGGTTGTCCAAATTAAATTGAAAACATCCATTAGTGAGTGTTCATCATTAATTTTGAGGCAAGTGGTCTAAATTAAATTCCCATTATCTTGAATTTCAATTGTGTGTATGTGTTGTAAAATTTTAATTGGCATAGTTGGCAATTGGATCTTGAATTGAGTAAGTTAATTGATTAATTAATTTATGGAATTATTGAATTGATCTAATGTAATTTCCATGTGATATTGAATTGTGTAAAATTCAAGACAATTAGAATGGGTTTTATTGAATGACTGAATTATTTAATTAATTATTGTATGTTTTTATAGTGGAATTGAATTAATTAATCGGTGAATTAGTAAATGGAATGTTATAATTTTGGAATTATATTAACTAACAAGTGAGTTAGTCAATGAATTGTTTTGACTGTATAATTGAATTAATTAATTAGTGAATTAATCAATAGAATGTTATGTTCTTGGAATTGAATTGACTAATTGGTGAATTAATTAATGGATTGTGTTATTGCTCAATTAATGTATTTATGAATAATTTAAAAATTATAAAAATGAGATGGTTGGATTAAATTTTATGATTATAAAATTTTTATTCATGTGATATTGTGATTTATGTGATTTTTTTATATACCTATGTGAGACAAGGTATTTTTCTTCAAAATACCATTTTGATAATTTTGTGTGGGACATATAAAATTGCTTCAAAATCCCGATTTTGTGATTTTTTGATAAATGAGTGTGGTACATGGAATACTAATTCCAAATAACATAGTGATAAATCAGTGTGAGAAGTGGGATATTGATTAAAAAGACTACTTGTGTGGTTCTTTAATAAATGAGTGTGGGAAATGGACCAATGCTTCAAAATCCCATAGTGATAAATGAGTGTGGGGAAGATAATGCTTCTTCAAAATCCTGATTGTCTGAATATTTGATAAATGAGTTGTGGGTCACAATATTCATCATTAAATATCCAAGGGGTGCTAGAATTTGGAAGCTGGTCCCAAAATGTTGAAATTGGACCATGGTTCCAATTAGATATAATATGAATTGAAATGAAATATATAATGCAATCCAATTTGTTATAATTAACTATGAATTGGATATGTGATATGGTTTAGACTCCGATAAAGGATGAAACATGTATTGAGAGTATGAGTTTCCTAATAAACCTAGGAGTTTATACTGTTAAATAAATAATAATTGAATAAATGTAGGTTGTCTACTTTATTTCTTGTAATTTATTATTTATACAAATTCATACAGTATTATTAACTGGATATAAGTTTAGATGATCTCCATGGTCTCCTAATGAATTTTACTCACACACCTCTTAGGATGCATGATTAGTACCTGAATATACTTCATGATTTACCGATAGGATAAGGGTAAGTGACTTGTGTTAGATGGATGAGTAGGGATGGAGCTTGGATAAATGAACTGGACATAGTGTCTAGACCCGCATGGGATTTTTCAGTGAATTTATTAATTTTGAGGATTTAATATTGAAAATTGACTTGTATTTGGCATGACATATCACCAATTTCATATTAGATATTGTATCTCCTATTTTGGTCATACTATGATAATGGTTTTATTTTATTATTAGTTATATCATTTAGTAATTGTTGTTTATTTTTTTTTGTAGTACTACTTTGATTAATAGGGGGTAGTGTCCCCATGATCGATAATAGACTCTTGGTGTTAGTTAGAAGCCTCTAAAACATGGGGAGGTGCACCAATGTTTGGAACCTAGGTTGAAACATTACAGAAAAATACATAACCCGAAGTATCATTTTGAAAACCTTGAGTATGATCTTTAAATTATGAATATCAATTCTAAAACTTATGAAAATTCTAAAAAATATTTAGATAAATAATAAAATTTAGATAAAAACCTATACCTAAACTAGTATATTAGCATGAGATTACCAGTCCTACTTTTCCTAGAGCTATTAGGACTCATAGATAACATCCTCGAGATGTTGTATTAGGATACATATATATAAGTACTCAAACCAGATCTAATCTTAGGAGTCAGGTTAAACATTAATCATTTTTTTCATAGCTTTGACTTAAGAACATCCACGATTCAATTGATGATGAATTATGGGTAATATAAATAAAATAGTATCTTAATTAGTTATAAAGGAATAGTGTTCAGTAATGTGTAGTTAGGCCTATGTAAACTCTAACTATTGGAACTAAATGCGTTTTTATAAAAAAAAATAATGATTCGGGCACTACGTTAACAAATACAGCTTGGTTGTTTGCATAAGGATGTATGCAAGAAAGGGGTATTGAATATGAGGAAACCTTTTCACCAGTGGATATGCTTGAATTCATTAAAATATTTTATGACTTATATATCACATTTTTCTTTAAAACTATATCTAATGGATGTCAAAATAATATTATTAAATGGTTATATAGTTGGGAATTATTTTTTTGAAAAACCCCCTGAATCTGAAAGTCCTCATTTTCTAAATCATGTTTTCAATTTAATTAAATATTTATATAGTTTAAAACAGTCTCATATTGAATGGTATGATAAGATCTGATCATTTATAATTTATAATTTTTTTAGAAGGCATAATTAATCCTACTATTTATATAAAAATAAATTAAAAATATGTTTTTTTAAATCTATATTGATGATATATTTTTTGGATCTTATAAAAATTCATTGTGTGTTGATTTTTCAAATATGATGAAAATTAAAATTTAAATGAGTTTAATGGGTGAACAGAAATAGTCCTTAGATTTCAATTTTTTGAAATAATGATGGGATGATTTTAATTCCAATAAAGTAAAATAATTAACTAATAATTTTTTTTGGTTTGGATAGAACTACATGTAGAGATACTTCCATGAGTACCACATGTAATATGGATCTTGTTGAAACTAGAATGCTGGTGGATCAGACCAATTAATGATGTATTATTATAATCTTGTTATACTAAACTTATAGCTATCTTGATATTATTTTTAGTGTATGTATGTGTTAAATTTTTTATGAAAACCATAATGAAACTAATTTAATTGATATTAAAAGAATTTTGAAATTACTCAAATATAAAACAAATTTAGGGTCGTTATACACTAGAGGATAATAATTTAACATTTTCAATTATTCAGATGATAATTTTTGGGGTTGTAAGTTAGATAAAAAATTACCTTTGGAACATGTCATATTTTGAACAAGTCACTAGAATCTTGACGTAGTAGAAGGGAAAAGTTTGTTCACTTTCTATAGCTAAAGCTGAATACATAGCTGCAAGAAGTCACTATGACTAAAATTTTTGGATGAAACAGACTCTACTAGATTTTTAATATCAATCTAGATATTTACCTATAAATTATGAAATCAATAGTGTGAAAAATATTTCCAAGAATACCATGTCACAATCTAGGACAAAAAATATTAATGTAAGACGTATCTTTTTAAGGTATAATTTTCAGAAGGGTGGTATAATTCTTTATTTCATAAGAAATGAACATCCAATTACTAATATTTTTCTAAATATATTGAATTATAAGAGATTAAGCTACGTAAAACCTGAATTAGGAATGATAAAATTTAGTTAGTCTTTAATCTTAGAGGTTCCATCATTAAAAAAGCTAAAATTTAATGAGACATCATTGGACAAGCCATCGTTAGATGATACACCATTAGAAAATCAACTACTAAACAATCCACCATTGTGATGATACAGAAATAGATATTGATCATTTTAATGATCCAATATTGGAAGGATCCATAATTGGTATGATACTTGTCTTAGATTCTATTTTTTCTAGAGATTGAAACTATATTTTTCTACTCTTCCTAAATTTCATATGTTTAATTTTTATTCTATTTAATTATTTAATTTATATTATATTTTTTAATTAAAATCCTCAAATGATTTCATTTGGACTAAAATTTTATTTTTATTCACTCACTCGCTCACACTTACATCCTCTGTGTAATGACTTAAGTTTTTGTTAACAAAATTCCCTTTTTGATTTAATTTAATGTATTATTATAAAATATGGTTATAGAAAACACATAAAATATTTTTTTTGTCATATTAAATTGGATTTTAAATACCATTAGGTATTATTACCTTTGATAATATAGTTATTGAACAATGATAACATGATTTATATAAATATAGTGTTTTAAAAAATCCAATTGACACGTAAAAAGGAAGTGATGGCCTTAACCAGTAGGATCATACCCTATGAATCCCACTTATTAGATCTTACGAAGGAGATAATGTTAGTATTATTTTTAATTGACCATGACCAATATGATATTCAATAACTTAAGCTTTAGTGAAATCTTTTATAAGAGAAGATCAAGCTCATTAAGTTCACAACTCAAACCTTGTTTGCTAAACTTCCCAATGAAAGACCCACCATCATGTAACATACAGCTTGAAAATTTTCTGGTGTATTAATGGGATATTTATCAAAACCCAAGAAGAATGAGTACGTATAATATTTTTTTATATAATTATGAATATATTTTCTCCCTATATGGTGACTTTATAAATGTTTTTTTATCTCGATATAAAAAACACAAAAAATATTTTTTGGTAATATTCAAATTTAATTAAGGAACTTATTTTTATGAATTAATAGATTTTTTAAATAAAAATATTTTAATTTAATTTTACTACTAAATAATATTTATTAAATATAACTTATCACAAAATTTTTACGAATACAATTGTAAATTTTGTAAGGGTCTAAAAATTGTTGTTGTCAAAAAACCCAGCATTTCCTAATAAATGTTAATTTAATTTCAAAAGTAAAAATTAACAAATTTAGAAAATTATTTTTATAAAATGAATATTATTTTAGGAAGAAGAGTGTCTAAATTATCCAATGGTGAATTTTTCATAACTTTCTAGGACAATCAAACATTCGGGAAAATATTAAATACTGAATCAATACAGATTGTGTTTTATGACATCATAATGACCAAAAAGTGATGTATTAAATACTATAAAGGGTATAATAGGCCAAATATAAGTTTCCCTTTAAAATAATCAGATTCTATGTTTATTTTTTTAATTTTACAAATCCTTTTTGAATCCTTCAGTCCATTATTATATTATAAGATTTCAAAATCAATTTTTAAGAGTATGACTCACCTACACATAAGAAAGGGAATTATTTTATATTTTTCAAACCCTATACATATAAGATAATGATAAAAACTCTAAATTTCATAAAACCATTTGAAGAAACCGTGATATGTTTTGTGGTTTTGGCTATTTTTTTATATCGAGTCCAAAACCTGAATAATTAAGAAATTCACATTTTTTTCTTATATAAATCCATTAGGTGTCCCATTTACATTAAATGTAACTCCTTAGAGAAATTATATAATCTTCCCTCATCTCTATAGAGTCCTCCCACATTTTTTCAATATCTCAATAATCCCCTTTTAAGCATTCAGAGTCACAAAACCAAGTAAGGGATTTCTCTCTTTCATTTCCATTCATGCACTTATTTTTATTATGTCTCCTAAATTCCATTTTTTTATTTTGAGATATGTTATTAAATATTCCCACTAGTGTCTAATTATTTTATAAATTATTAAATACACCTTTTAACAAATTAATCCTTCTATGTTCCTTTATGTATATCTGTTACCAAGATAGAATATATTTAGGATTCTTTTCTTTATTCAAGTTTTCTCATTAACTTATGACTTATATATCTAATTTCTAATGTTTATATATGTTTTTAAATATTCTCATGGCTTCCAATTTTATTTATATATCCTGAAATACCCCATTCTATCTCATCAAACAATTTTTTCAAATCATTAAGTAGCGTCGTTATATAGCCAAAATTTCACCATAATTTTCCATGTTAAACAAATTGTGTAGTGAATACCATACCCTTTTTTATCAAGGTTTTTAACATTTATTAACATATATTTTTTTTATTTTTTATATTAATATATTCATTACATAATTATTTATCATGGAATAAATTATGACAATGAATAAATCTATGTTTTATGATCTATGTGACACACTTAATCAAAAGAATGAAATTAATGTGAGGGTTGAGCCCAAATTATATATCACTCAAATGAATTGGGTAATTTTTAGTATAATGATACATTATTTTGGGATAAGGAGTGAATATTATTAATTTATGTGAATTTTTCCACCATGATGACTTGGAGTTTTAACCTTGACCTATGTTTATGATGCAATGGTTTAAGTTGTTACCACATTAACCATGTAATTATTATCATATTATATCATGTCTCATTTTTCATGATTATGATTACTAATCTTTTTATGACCCATTGATATTCATATTTTCTAATATGTATCACCTTATTCCATTTTTATTCCATTAATGGGATTTATAGCACAACAATTTCTTATGTTTTCCAAAAGTTATCTTGTGATTTTTTAAATGTCATGAAATTTTTGTAGCATGTTAAGGAAGATTTCAATAATGTTGTTTTATACGACGTTAGAGATGTTATGGTATGTACATTAGTTCCAAAAACATTATAATTATAAATCTTCTTGGTTGTATTATGTTTAATTTAATGTAATAAATATTGAATTAATGTTTAATAATGAATTGGGTTGTTATAGTTGGTATTAGAGGAATAGTTTAATATTTTGGGATAAGGATTTAAAAACTATAAAGAACGCCTTTTGGATATTACTACGTTTAATAATACATCACTACATTTTTTTAAGTATAGATTAAATATTTTATCAAGAAAATATATCCCTTTTGGGATACTACAACTGGTCGTGTTTCTGGAATAGATGTACCTTGGGGTAACAACTCTGATTAGATGTGTTCGGCTTGACTTGGTGTAACCTAGTAAATAGAAACATGCCTTACTATGCACCTAGTTTGAAACTCTTGGGGTATATGCTTCAGAAAATTCATAATATAATTATGAGAAATTATTAACAGAATTATTTTTTTCCCATGAATATATGTTAGGAAATAGATCATGTATAAGATAGACTAAAGCCTATAGATTCATAAGTTATAAAATAAATGTAATTTATAAGTTATTACATTAATTTTATTGGATTTCCCTCTATGTGTTTGATATTTTAAAAATACTCATCCCTAATTTCCCAAATGAGAATCCCATCCTGATGAGAGCATGAATCATGAAAATTATGATGATACTCTATTAGTTTACTTAGGTTAGGAATATAAACCTAGATTATGATGACTTTTTAAACCCCCAAAGAGATAACAAGTTCTGATTGGGACCTTTATTTAATAAAGGTATTTGAAATTCAGTGGATCATTAGATCCCTTAACCACAGAATAATAGATCAACTCCATTGAGAATATTTTCTATATCCTTCCATGTTCATTGAACGAGAAGATTCTAATGGCTGTTTTTCATATAGAGGTACGAGATTATCAGTGGTGAACATTTATTGAGAATACAAAGCTTGAGGAAGAGATCAAAGATATAGAGTGGAAGGAATTCCAAAAAAACAATTCTTTATAAATACTTTCCTCTCAATTTCAGACATAAAATGGAAAGGGATTTCCCCACCCTCAAGATGGAAGATGAAGAATATATCAAAATATACAAGGAAAACCCCACAAGACTTGCACAATATGCATTTGGATTTTTCATTAGACTTGAATACATGGGTTACTATTTCTTTAGTGTCCTAGAACATAGTGTACAAAATGACCTTTAAATTTATGAATTTGATAGTTATAATGAAATTGTCTAATGTGCCCTCAATATTGAGATATGGATGAATGAATCTCGAGTTTATCATAGAAATAAGAATTGAAAAGTTCATTTTAATTCTAGTGGTCTGTTGGATAAATTGAATGGTTCCAAGAAATATCAATATCCCACTTTTCAAAGGTCTGTAAATAAGTATTATAGAAATTTATTAAAGGGAACAGAGAAATGGATTAGGTGTGGGAAGGAAGGAAACCTAGATAAAAATTTTCTAAAAAATAAACCCTCTAATATGATATAGGAAATAAATTCTCTGGTCAACACTCAGTGCATTGTTCATTACTTCAACTTTATAAAATTGTGGTACTTTTCAAACCAATGAACTAAGATAAGGGTTTTCAGAGACAAATAACATCCTCCAAGCTAGAAAAAAAATATTCTTCCACCACAACCATGTAGGTGGATCCCTACAATGAAGTGAAAATATTTATTCTAGTTACTCATCAAGAAATAGGGAACACAATTTTTTATTTGGGTTATATACATTCTTTCTTATCATAAATTTTTAGTAGAACTATTCAAATACCACCAAAAATCATGAAAGTAAAGGTGTTAGTGGAATTGTAAAACAGTTAAATTATTGCATCCTATGTATATAACTCATCCCCTTAAAACAATTGTTGTCTGAAATTCCCAACCAACCTTTTCATATCCATTTGGTGGAATTTGAAGCAATTATGGGAAAGTATTGACTTCACCTTTATAGAGGCAACATAAATTAATGTTAGAATTAAATCACCCTTCATATCATGAATTATCCTCTAATTCTATAAAAGTTCAAGGAGGAGGATGAATCTTCTTTAAAAGAAAAAAATTAAATAATTTATGTTTATTCTCTATGAGAGAGTATATCTAGTTCAAATAAATGATTATAAGGAAAGAATAATCCTCCAAGACATGCCTATTTTGAGGGAATACGTTAATGTGTTTCCTAAGGAATTTTATGTTCTTCCTCCTTATCGATAGGTTTAATTTTCAATTGATATTATACCTATAGTGTTACCTATATAAAATAATCAATATAGATTGGATGTTGTGGAATGTAAAGAGCTGAAGAAAGAACTATAGGTGAATTTGGATAAAGGGTTCATATGCCCAAGTTCTTTAATATGAGGGTGCACCGGTCCTCTTTGTCAAGAATAAGGATGGGTAACTGAACCTTTTCAATGATTATTATGAGATAAAAAAGATTGAAATAAAGAACATGTATCCACTACCTTGGATTGATGAATTTGTCAATCATATACATAGAGCACAATGCTTCTTCATGGTTGATCAATGGTTGATATATTACCAAGTTAGGGTGAAGAAGGAGGATATTCACAAGACTTATTTTAATATGAGGTACGAGAACTATGAGTTAATTATGATGTATTTTGGGCTCACTAATGTTACATAAATATTTATGGACTTGATGGACATAGTCTTTAGATATTACCTAAACAAATTTTTGGTAGTCCTTATAGATGATATTATTATATAATCCAAAAACAAGGAGAAACATGAGAAGAATCTAATCACTTTTCTAAAGACCTTATGAAAGGATAATTTCTTTTCCAAGTACAACAAATATGAGTTATGTTTGAACTAAGTCTCATTATTGGGGAATATCATCACACTAAATTTGATATCTTTAGAGCCTTAAAAACTGAAGTAATTGAAGGATGGATGAGGACAACATCTATGAAAGATATCCGTGGTTTCCTTGGGTTATATAGTTATTATCACCAATTTGTTATAAATTTCCCACAATTTTCAAACCCTCTTATGAAGATAACTCATAAGGGATTCATGTTTTCTTGGAATAATGAATTTTAAAAGAGATTCAAGGAACAAAAAATAAGTCTTACCACTGCCCCTGTTCTCACACTACCAATAGGTGGAGATCATTCAATGCTGCATAGAATTAGGGATTGAGATATATGTAATAAATAATGAAAAATTATTATGATAT
The DNA here is from genome assembly GCA_963277665.1 of Viscum album. Classification (NCBI taxonomy): domain Eukaryota; kingdom Viridiplantae; phylum Streptophyta; class Magnoliopsida; order Santalales; family Viscaceae; genus Viscum; species Viscum album. The sequence goes on along the minus strand of CAUJRU010000353.1, from coordinate 696,076 downwards.
GCTTCAAGGAAGATGAAATTTCACAAAAATAACTACCTAACTCATAATCTATAGTTGGATATAATAATATTATCTTTGAAAATAAAGTTTCATTTTCTCTTTATAGATATGCATGAAATATATATGGATCACAAAATCCCCAAGTATATATTCACACCAGAATAGATAAATGTTCTCTAATGAAGATGGGTAGAGGTGATCAAGGACTATGAATACTGAATGCACATCCATCATGGTGAAGTCAATAAAGTGGTATACACTCTATGTAGAAAGGATCAAGTTATTCTATCATTAATGAGAATAGAGAGGGTTTTGAAATTTTTATATTTTAAATGGAATTAAATGGGAATAATAAATAGTGAAACATCACCAATCCTATCAAAAATGATTACAAAATTGTCTCTTTTAGAGAGGATAAATTATGTTAAAAGAGATGATGTGGGAATTTAAAAGAATGTAAAAGCTATAAGAAAAGATAAATCCTTGGAGTTAAGTGTTAATGAAGAAATATTTGTGAGATTTGGTTCAAGACTATGTGTTTTATCAAATTACAATTTAAATAAGGAAATGTTGGATGGTGCACATAGTTCAAATTTTCCAATTCCCCCAAGAAGCACAAAGATGTATTGAAATAACCAAGAGAACTATTGGTGGGAAAATATGAAGAAGGATATCGTATAATATATATGAAGATTTCTTGTGTGCTAGAAAATGAAGGCAGAGAGACAAAAATACAATTTGATTATGAAACCATTACACATAACTACATGGAAATGGGAAAACATCATAATGGAATTTTTCATTGGTCTTACAAAGTCTTTAAGAGGGATTGATGTTATTTGGGTTGTGGTTAATTTTCTTACAAAAATTACACATGTATTTATGATTCGAGTGGATTTATTGCTTGATCAAATTGCAATGATATATAGTAGGGAAGTGGTGATAATTCATAGAGTACCACTTCCAATTATATATGATCAAGATCCAATATTCTCCTATAAGTTATGGAATAGTCTCTAACATGATTTAAATGTTGAGTTTAACTTTAGCATGACTTATCACACTCAAACAGATGGAAAATCTGAGAATACTATCCAAAAACATGAGGATATATTGGGATCATGATCAATTGACTTCAAAGGCGTATGGGAAAAACATTTTCCTTTGGTCAAATTCTCATACAATAATAGTTTCCACTGAAGCATCTAAATAGCCCCCAATAAATCCCATTATTGAAAGATATGAAGAACACCTAAATGCTGGGATGAAGGTGGGGAATGAAAACTACTGGGTTTTAAAATAGTATAAATGGTTAATACCATTCAACTTCAAATCAATGTTGCTTAATGTTGACAGAATAGTTATACTGAAAATCACTGATGAGACCTAGACATTGACATTAAAGACATGGTATTACTTTTCATATCTCTATAGATTAAAGTGAATAGATTTTGGAAAAAATGAAATCTTAGTCCAAGATACATCTGTCCCTTTGAGATCATGGATCACATCATAGAGGTTTTCTATCAACTATCACTACCACATATCCTATCTCTAGTACATGATGTATTCCATGTATCCCTTTTGGGAAAGTGCAAACCATACCCCTCAAATGTACTAAATTTATATGTGTTATTTTTTTGGAGAATGATCTATTGTATGAGTATAAGCTGGTGAAAATATTAGATTATAGAGAAAAAGTTCTAATAGATAAGACAAAACACCTTGTTAAAGTGCTATGGAGAAAACATCAGTTTGAAGAAGTGAATTGGGAACTAGAGGAAGTGATGAAACAAGGTTACCATCATCTCCTTTAGCGTGGAAAATGAATATTTCATAGGCTAAATTTATTATAGAGTGAATATGGTAAAGACCTGAGTTGTTATAAATAAAATCCCCCTTTTCATTTAATTAAATATATTATTATATAATACGGTTATAGAAAACACATACACATAGTTTTTTATTATATCCAATTGGATTTAAAATAATTTTCATTATAGTTACCATTGATAATATATCTATTAAATAGTGGTAACATGATTATTATAAAAATATAGTTTTAAAAAATCTAATTGACACAGAAAATGGTAGTGATAACCTCAAATAGAAGGATCATACACTAAAAATCCCATTTATCAGCGATTATGAGGGAGATAACATCACTGTGATTTTCCCTTGAACAATACCAATATGATATATGACAACCTACACATGATAGGAACCATTTATATGATAAGTTCAAGCTCATTAAGATCATGACCCATAACATATTTGTTGAACCTCCCCATAAAAGTCCCACAATCGCACATTATAATCTTAAGGTGTTTTCTTGTGTATTAGATGGATATGCATGAATATTGTAGCATTATGATAATGTACATTATTTTTTATATAATGATGAAAATATTTTCATCATATTATGGTATCATTAAAAATTTATTTTTGTTTCGATATAATAGAAAACAAATATTATTTTTGGGTAATATTCTAATTAAATTAAAGAACATATTTTGATGAATTAATGGATTTTATAAATAAATATTATTTTAATATAATAATATTGTTAAATAATATTTATTAAATATAAATTATCATATAAAATTTATGAATTCAAATGTAATTTTTTAAGGGTTCAAAATCTGTTATTGTCAATAAAAAAGAATTTCTTAATAAATGTTAATTTAAATTTAAAATTGAAATTTCACATATTTCAAAAATTAATTAGATAAAATAAATATTATTTTTGGAATCAAAGCATCAAAATTATCCAATATTCAATTTTTCATAATTTTATGAGACAATCAATTTTTTAGGTAAAAAATAAATACCTTATAAATATACTTTTTATATAAAATCATAATGAACCAAAAGTGATGTAATAAATACTATAATGGTTACAAATGACTAAATCTAGTTCTTCCATTTAATTTTTTTTATGTTTATAATTTTAATTTTACAAAGCCTCTATGAATACTCCAAACCCACTATTATATTTTATGGTTTTAAAATCATATATTTAAGAGTATGACTCACCTCCACATATTAAAGGACACTAAATTATTAATTTATTCCCATTGAATTATAAAATAATGATAGCCACTCCCATTTGGGTGAAACCATTGTAAAACCCATGATATGTCTTGTGGTTTTGGTTATTTTTATGTAGATTCCTAAACCTAAATAAAAAATAAATCCCCTTCCTCTTATATATAAACCCACCCATGCTACCATTTACCTTAACTATAAATACTTTGGGAAATTACATAATCTTCCATCCACTATATATATCCCTCCAATGGTTTCCCATTCTTTGAAGAATCCCATCCTAATAATTTTTAGTCACACACTATATTAAGGTATTTCCCTCTTCTCATTTCCATTTAAGCCATTCTTTATGTTCAATATCTTAAATTGCATTTAATTATGTTTGGATATTTTATTAAGCACTCCAATTAATTCAAAACTAATTTATAAATGATTCTATACCCCTTTAACTCTCATTAATATTCCCATTATCCTTTATATACACCTCTTACCATGCCGAAATATTGTTAAGATTCTTTTTATTATTCAAATTTGTTCATTAACTCATGCCTTTTATTTTCAATTTATAATTTTAGGATATGTTTTTACATGTCATTTTTACACCCAATTTTATGTATATTTTATTTTATACCCCTTTAAATCTCAAAAAAAATCAATTTTATGAATCTTTAAGTGACCTCGTTAGGATGCTGAAATTTCTCCAAGATTTTCCATGACAAAACAATTGTGCAGTGAATTCCATACCCATTTACTATCAAGGGTGTTCACATTTATGGACATATAATTTTTTATTTGGGACTAATATATATTTATTAAACTCTAATTATATGTGTAATATATTATTACCATTAATAAATCCATGTTTTATGATATATGTGGAACACTTAAGCATGATAATGAAATGAGTGTGACGTGTGTGCCTAGAACTATATAGTTCTCCAAGTAATTGGGTTATGTTAAATATCATGATAAATCATGTTGGGAAAGGGAGTGAACCTGATTTATTTATGATAATTTTTGCACCATGATGTCTTGTAATTTTTTCATTGATGTATGATTATGATGTAGTGTTTTAGGCTTTTACAATATTTCCCATGTTATGATTATCATGCTATTTCATGTCTCATTGTGTATGATTTTGATTCATAATATTTATATGACCTATTTATATTATTATTTTCTAACATGTATCACCTTATTCCCTATTTATTCCCTTTCTAGATTTCTATTTAACCCCTTTCTTATGTATTTCCTCGGGTTATCTCATGCAGTTTTAAAAGACGTGGAATTTTAGAAGAATATTAAGGATGTTTTCAATAATGTTGTTGTATCGCATGATCAGTATGTTATTATATGTACCAAATTATAAAACAAACTAGAATTTTAAATATTTATGGTTGTGTTATGTGTATGTTTATGTAATAAATCTTGAATTAATGTGTAATAAAGAATAAGGTTTTTATAATCAAACCATTTAACATTACCTTTATCTCCCAATTATTAACCTTATTTTTCCTTTTATTGAACCTTCATTTATATTTTTTACAATTGTGATAGTCAATCATCCTTCTCAGTAATTTTATATAGGATATAGTATTTTAATTAAATTTATAGGAGAATCAATTCGAACCATTATAGAGCCATGAAATCCCTAGGTTGTGAACCATGTCATTGTTGGTGGAAAATAAGTGGATATTGAATGGTTGTTATCAAGAATTTTTTTGGTGATAGAGGTGATCTGGTACTAGGTATGGATATAATATTTCTCAATAAATGATATAAAATTTTTATCATAGGTTGGTTCACTAGTTCTATCAATATAAAGAGTTGATTTTTTGAGAAAAGAAAGATTTTTTTGAGAGAATGGTGGATATAAATGAGGGTAGTTTTTCTTTAATATAATGGGAAAGATGTTCCAAGATACCTATTCAATGAGTTTATGATTACTATTAGAAATCTATTTTGAGTGAAATTTATTTTATTATGAAAATGAGTTGTTGGAGCAGACTGGTGATGATAACTTTAGGAAGACCATATGCTTCTGATTTGTACGGTGAATGAAAACTCTTGTTAAAGTTCATTCATAATATTTTTTGTCTCATGAAAAGATATTTTAGTACTATTAGATATTAGGATGTATATATTCTATTACTTATATAAAAATGGGATGTGATTAGTCATCATAAAAAACTCACGGTTCACATGATAGAGATGTGATTGTCATCTTCTAGGTAAAATTAACCTAGGTTGATTTAAGACACTCTTGAGATGAAAGGATTCATTTATGAGAAATAAGAATCCGAAATGATTTTTTTTGGTTTCTGATTAAGTAAATTTAATTTTAAAAGCATTAAAGTGAATTGGAATCCTTATATTAAAATGTTTGTTGATGATAATGATAAGTTATATGAGGATTTTATTCTTGTAGACCTTCCTACTAGACCCAGGTGTCTTATTGATCTTGGATTGGTGATAGATGAGATTATAGTTTATTCATATGAGGATAATGATGTTTATATGGATGTTGAAAATGAGGAAGTGGATACTTCTATTGAGGATGGAAGTGACCCTAATATCCATAAGATTCTAGTTGTTTTTTTTGGACATATAAGCCCACCTGATTTTATCTATGCTAGAGGGAGTCTCTTATGTGAAAGAGATGATGATGATGATGATGATGATGATCATAATGATGATGAGACTTAAGTACCGTAGATGAACATATTTGGACTTTTTAAAAACATATAAATAAATTGTTAATGTATTATATGGTTTTATAAATGGAGATGATAATGATGACGACAATAATGATGATTATGTTAATGGTTATGATAATGGGGTTGATGGAAATGATGAAGAGGATGACAACGATTATGGACTTGATCATGATGATTCTGATGATGTTGTAGAAGCTCAACCACATTATCCTTATCCTATTACTTTAGTTAAGTCTTTATAGAGACCCAGTTCATAGAGATGTATGTCTGTGAATAGTTTTTTTTCTCAATTTAGCCAGTTGGGGATACTACCTTTTTTTGGAGTTCAGAAAAGATTATACCGAAATTGGGGGGAAACCCCAGGTTCTGTCAGTCAATGAATCAATCCTATATATAATTCAATTATATTTTTTTAAGAGTTGAGTTGGAAACTAGTGATGAGTGGGAGAACTTCCAAGGGTATTTCCATCATGGACTAAATTAATAGGAGTACAAATAATTTGGACGTTTTTGTGGATATCATATAGATGATTAGGTTTTATCTACCTTAGTAGAGGATGATGAATCATTATAGTGTGAGAAAAACCTTAGTTCTAAATTTCATGGAATATTGTATCCAGGTTAATATAGAGATGATGGAAGTGGTGATGACTATAGTATTGCACCAGAGCATGGTGAAACTACTGTTTTTTTATATTTGGAATGAACCTAAGGGGTATCTTATAGATCAAACTGATAGTGTAGGGGAGCTTTAGTCTTTTACATAAGATGCACTTTCAGTTGGGCTAGAGTATATAGATCTGATTTTTCCGAGTACAAAGAGAGATTCTAAACCTCCTCCTCCTAATACCTTTGTGTCTTCATATTTTTTCTAGAGTATATTTATAGTCCTTCACAGAGAGGTAGATTTCCGATTTTAGTAGTGTTTTGAGATCTCAGGAAGCTAAAATAACTGAGGTTAGTGATGATGATTCTAGACATCTATTTGAATTATGTTTTTTCCATATTCTACCAAAATTTATTTTCGAGTTTCAGTAAGTTTAAATTAAAAATAGATGGTTGGAGAGTGAAATTGATTTCATGAGATCTTTGATGGAGGAGATGGAGACCTCCTTTGTAGCTAGTTAGGATTCTTTATTGGGAGATTGGACTCTTTTTCTACTATTTAACCTTTTTTAGTGCTCTACATCATTCAACCTCTGTTTATGCTGATATGTTAGCATCTATGTCATAGAGGATATTTATTATATTATGGGTTATTTTCATTCATCTCATTATGAAGATATTCTCTTGATTTGAAAACACGATGAGAAGATTTATTAAATAGTAATATAGTGTTTGAATAAAGCACAAAGTACAGTGAACCCATGAAAAATTATATAACATACTACCTTTTAAGGTAATATTCTATGAATGAGTTGAATTACCAATTCATGTGTTTAGAAAAAAAATTAAGGATGCCACCAGTTATAAGGACGTTAAAGGATTTGGTAGACTAACTAATGGTTATGACCCCTAAGATCATTTTATTCATGGAAGAGCGGAAAGACCTATTAAGTGCTATAAAGAGAGGAAGAAACATTATTTTTGATTTTTAAACCTCATCAATCAATTCTTATATGTATTTGGTACCATTGTGGTTTCACATGAGGAGATTCCCATGTTAACCTTAAATTCCACCCAATTATATGATTCTTTGCCTTCTATTTTTCCTGAATTAAATATGTTTCTAGTTAAAGAAGTCAATAATCTCATTCCAATGATTGTCTGAGGGATACCTCATACCACTTCATCACCCTCAGCTTATACTTCACTATCTATTTCTCATGGGAAAGGCAAATGACATATTGATCCTACCTTCTGAGTTGATAGTGATTCATATTAGTCATAGTTTTTTATACGTATTCTATATTCCAATATATTTTCATTTAGAAGTTATAAAATGTATTTTTGTTCTTAAATTTTTTTACATAGTATGTTTCATGACTTATTTCTTTTTATATATAATTTCTTTACTTTTATTTTTCATAATAAAAAATGGGGAGAAATTATTTGGATAACATTTATCATTCATGTTTTCACATTTACATTTTTAATGTTTTAAGTGTGTTTCTTTATTTTTTATGATTTCAATTATTCATATATAACATTTTTCCTTAAAAATGATAATTAAACTATTAGTCATCATGATCATTTATTTTAGGCTTATTTTTCTTATATAGTTTATACAATTCCACGATTTGTGTTCATAAAAAAGGGGGATATTTTTGGCATAACCTTATTTTAATTTTCACAAATCAAGATTGTTATGTTTTTAATTAGATTAATGTTTAATTATATTATATTATTTTTAAAGAATAATTTTCAATTTTTTTCTTTGTATTAAATATACCACCATTAGTTCAATTCTTTCCACTGTCAGACTCTTTCCATCATTGGAAATTTTGTACTACGATCTCTCTAAAACACCCCAGGCTCCTGCTACCATTAGGAATCCCACCAAAATATCTGTACCATAGTTAGGTTCTTCTATCACCAAGAATATTCTACCACCTACTTATGCTATTGTTATGTGTACCACCACTAGTTGTGTGCTATCACTAGACTTTCTATCATCAGGGTAGTGCTGCCACTAGAATCTTCTTCCACTAGACCTATTAACATTAGAGTGGTGCTGCCTCCAAAATCATTTATCACCTGCCCATACCACCATCAGTATTTCTAGAATTTATATTATACTATATTTTAATTAAATACTTACCGAAAATAGTTTATGGAAGTTAATTCGGAGGTTTTTTTAATTATTATTCCCAACCATTGCATAACGAAATTAAAGACATAATTAGAGATTCCTTATGAAGTTCTAGGAAATATTTATTGTTAATATTGAATATTTATTCAAACCTAAAGTGATATATATATTAGAATATTTTACTAGTGTTTGAGAGTTTTTAAGTACAAAATGAGAGAGAAATTACAGGAAACATGTGCACTAAAATATGAGTGTGAAAGTGTGGAACATATCAAAGATCATGTTTATTTATCACACTGAATCAATAAGATAATTTAATAAACATATCCATATATAAAACAAAACATCACAACACTCTGTTTTTATCACTTTAGCGAAATAGTTCTTTCTCATGCCTAAGACAAATATGATGATCCTTGAACACTTAGATCCTTACAAACCGAGCATTTCTATAACTTCCATATATTCTTCCAACCAATATATAATTTTTTTACTTTAATTTCAATAAGTGTGTTTTATTTCTTTATTTACACAAATTTACACCTAATATTGAATTGGATAATACTCAATATTTAATAAAATGATTTTTATTTGTATAGACATGACTACTGTGGGGGTGGTACTTGTATGAAATATGTTGTTTTTTCTTCCCATATATAACTATGGAAGATTATTTGAGCTGATAAAGATTATAATATTGTTTTTATACTAGATCCTAGTTGTGGGTTAGTTTATTTGATATAATAATCTTCTCGGTAGTAGTTTATTTCCATGTCGGGAGGAATTGGTCTCAACTTGATACTAAACCTCTTGATTATTCTGTTGTGTTTTTTTTGTTCATTTGATTCAAATTATTAACTAAATTTTTTCTCAATCATTAAGAAAAACTTACTTTGATATTTAATCTTAACCAATGTATATAATATGGATTTATTTAAATAAAATGATTCCAAAAGTTAAAGAGAATTCATATATTATTTTAAATGATCCATATTCAATAGTTGATAAAAATTTTAATAGGTAAAACATGTAGTAAACTACTATTTTTATTAATTGGGAAATTTTATTTTAATTATGGGATATTGTATTAGATTTTTTATAATATAAATTTTATTGGTAACTCAATTAACCTCCCCACCCACCACTCTTTAGTTACTCAATTCGAACAAGAACCGGTACTATCAATGATCAATAATAAATTTATCATGATTACAAAATAGAAATTATAGATTCTTTGAAAGGAAGTAGATTTTATATTTATACAATAATGTGAACACACCTTTATGGAGCAAGATAATAGGTTGACCAATTCACTTTTATTCAAAAAAATAATTCGGTAAAGAAGGGATTGTGATTTATATTGATTATATAAAAAAATTAATGGGTACAACACTAATGAAAAATGATTAGGCACTGGCCTATTCAATTTAAAAATTTAATATCTATAGGAAAAATTATCTATCTCATGGTATTTAGTTAGTAGTGGTAATATTTACATCAAATAATTAGAGGTATCATCTATATTGTAGGAAGTGGTGTATTTATATTGATTATAAAATAATAAAGTTTATATTCAAATAGAAGGAGTTGAATATGTGATAAATGATATAGTTAAATTTGATCAAATATTATAGTTTCTTAAAATATAACTATACCGAGAAGGAAAAAAAGTTGTTTGATACTCTTAGTAGTAAGGATCTAGCTACTAAATTGGTGACAAGGATTGAAATTGATAAAAAATTCATGGATGTGAAAAATATGTATAGGTAAAATGAATGCCTCTACTGAATGTGCTAAAAATATTGTTGCATCATAAACTGTAGATTGAAGTAATACTTTCACTAATGGTAAATGTAATGATAATGTATTTTACACCTATAAAGTCAGTACGAAGGTCCACTTCCCATCCATTCCTAGCTATTTAGATCAATATATGAAACTTAGATATCCTAATAAAGAAACTACATGAAAGGGGAAAGTTGATAGTCTTATAAAGGATGATAATAAAGTTGTTTTAATAAAAAATTCTTCAAGGAACAAGAACTATGATGGTATGAAGAAAGGGTGTTCTATATCCAAACATAATTTTAAATAAGGATTATGTTATATAACTTTTAGGGATTTGAGAAAGTAGAAATAATTAGTTCTCTTATTTATTTTGTTAACAATCTGAATCCAAATATTCTAGTTCTCTCTAAGTCCAAGAGTGTTTTTGCTGAGATGGTTGCATGTCTTGATAAGATATGATATCATCTTGTTAGTACTAATCTTTCTAGTAATGGAATATAAAGGATTTGCATTTTTTTTCTCATTTGGGTCTCAATTGAGTCTCACTCAGTAACTCTATAGAGAAAATAGTCACATAAAATTATAATTTCTTGGGAATGACACAATCTTTGTATTTAATTTATTCCATTAATGGATATCAGGAAAAAGAGATATATGGTTGAGTATACAGTTTTTAAGAAAAAAAATAAAGGGTTACAAAATTCTTCTGGGAGACATTAATTATATCCTCAATATAGTTGATAGATAGGGCATGGAGAACTCTTCTACTTCAATCTGATAATCCAAGGCTTGTATTGAAAATAACATCCTTCATGAAGTCAACTTGGTTGGTTCTAAATATACTTGGCATAGGAATATTTTTAATAAAATTTTGGATAATATATTGGATATGTATTTTATTAATGATGTGGATCTCAATATTTGGGCTACCATTTCGTGATCCAATCTTGAAATACTTAATTCTAACCATCATCATATTTTAAAAAACCGTACCACTGGATAGACTAAGAAACTATAGTGGCCCTAGCCTTTTTCACATAACATTACATGATTTTAATAATAAATATATATTAGAGTACAAGCCAAAGATCATTAATTATAGTTTCATGGAAGACTGAGTACATAAAACATAAAACATGGGGCTAAAAAACACTTCTTTATTTAATCTTCATAAAGATATCCTAACTTCATTTGAGCCCTTATATCTGCATAGGGTACCCTAGAAAACACATGATCAATGGGATGAGCTAAAAAGCCCAGTAAAGTAAGGAACATAAGGATACAATTGAATCATATGAGTTAGGAGGCACGACATAATGATATCAAAAACCTGGAAAATATTAAACCATATTACATAGACATGGGATCATATAAACATGAAATCATATAAATGTGGATGAAACATAAAACATGTCTTTAGTATTAGTTAAGGCTAAACGCTAATCCTGATTCCCATAGTAGTACAGGTGATGGCTAACCGCCAATCCAATTTCACATCGCATCTCATGAGACATAACGTTACCCAATGATTTGGATTGTTATCCGGGTGCACCCATCTCAAAATTTTATTGAATGTGAATTCTAGATAAATAATCATACATAATAAACCATATATAAACATAAGGGTACCCATGGAAAGAGTTGGGTACCACAATCATGACATAAATCATAACCAATAGGTGTATCTTGAATGTGTCCATGAAAGAATGAGATAAGAACATACATGGACATTAATAAGAAAAAATAGGCATCTAAAATGGTAATTTATTTAAAAAATAAGTTAAAACATATAAGAAATGTATTTTAGAAACATTAGCATTAAAACATTTTTGTGCGATTTTGAGGAAAATACTATAGAGATTTTAAAATAGAAAAGAAGAAAATATTTTATAAAAAACAGAATTTAACCAAGAAGGTTTTCATAATAAAAATACTTATTTTATAAAGGAAATGGTGGATTAAAATAGAGGATATATTTCACTTGAAATTGAGTAAAAATTCCGGAAGTTCCTTTTAAACAAGTTTGCTTATCGAAATTTTCCAAGGAGAGAATCTTTTGAAAACATGTATATCCTAAAAATAGAATGATTAAAGGGTATTCATAAATGACTTTTTTAAAACTAAATAGAATTTATATTATTTATATAAACATATAATATAACTCCATATTGATATAAATAATTATAAGGCAACTCGAAAGGACAAATAAGGTTTGGGTAGAATTCATTACGGTTTATCAGCATGGTGTCGGGTGTACCTAAGAGGGATTTATGAGAGAGAAAAGGGTTTCTAATCACTTATACATATGGAGGAAAGTATCATGGAGGTTCTTAATAATACCCTATCATTAGGGATTACACATAAAATGGCATAGCATAGAGGACATGTTGATTAAGAGTGAAATAAAGAGGATCCATTACCTTAAGTCCGATGGCGATCTGTTCTTGAACATAATGAACTAAAAAATAAAATTTGGTTCATTAATTAATAATTAAATTAACTGTTATATATGTAAATGATTTATTATAACCCATTTTAATATCATTCATGACTATTTTGATTGGTTATGAGATTCAATTTTATTATTCGGGTCCATTTTCTTACTTGGTTTTAATGATCGGTTCACTTATATTAATATTTTTATAAATAATTAAGATGAATGTGGTTGTCCAAAAATGTTCTTGTATGATATTAGTGAAAATACAGGAGGTTAAATGGTTAAAAGACGTCATTTTGTTTTTATGATTGAAGAATAATTATTATATAAAACCTTAGTGATAACTGTTTTAGTTAATAAGTGGGTATGATTACAATGAACATGTTTTGATTTATAACATAATACTATTTGTAATAAAGGATTACAAATCCATAACTAGGATATATAGAAATCTAGTTCAACCATAACACAAATGGTATCAAGACCAGAATTAAAGATGATAGACAAAACTTATAAACTGTTGTCCTTGAATGTTCTAAATTAACACATCTTAAACAGTTCTTTCATTTCAATCAAATAAAAGGTGGGGAAAGGAGAGAAGATAAATAATTATAACATTAGAATAATATAATCCCAATAAATTTATTCTACTGGACTTATCATACCATTTGGGTGAAGGGAGGTGAGAAAATAAACAAGAAAATAAAATAACATAACATAAAAGAAAAAATTGGAAAGAAGAATTTACCTCTTGAGTCTACCTCCACTGAGAACCTCTTAAGGGGACAGGTTTGGGTATTTTGAAGAGACTATGGGTATTTTGATGTGTTGGAGGATATTGGGGAGAGATTTGGGTAGAATATTTGAAATGGGAAAGTCTTTAGAAGAGTGAAGAGAAGAGGGAGTGGGGGGGGGGGGTATAGTGGAGGAGATAAGGGCTTTCATATTTTTTTAATCATTAGTTTATTAATTTATCTCAAGACCAGAAATAGTGATTATTCCATGACCAAAATTAGTAATAAATGCATGTGATTTTGAACCAATTTTAATTTACATAATCCATGACTCAATCATGATGCAGAAATTCAGGTTTTAGCATTTATTGTGAATTATCGTATTTTATTATTCATAAAAAAATCAAGTATTTCAGAAAAATATAAAAAATTCACCCTAACAATTTTTTGATATTTAGAATCCAAAAACGAAGTACATTTATCAAAATTAATTTTCTAAATATAAATAATTTAATATTTAATTCAAAATATGATTTATTATTAAAAACAAGTTTTAAAACATTCATTTACAAATTCTAAAATATAGGTACCTCATAATTTCACTAGAATATTATTTATATACAATCAAAGGTAAGGTTACTGCTCATTAGAGTATATAAAGATTTATAAGGGTATGTTACAATTCATAAGGGTAGGTTACTATGCACCAAAAATTACGTTTTTCTTATCGGACTCCAAATAACTTACTGATTGCAACTGTGTATATCAGATTTTTGAAATTACAAACAAAAAAGTGATAAAATTATGTTTAATGGTCAAAAATCACTTAGTTTTACGTTATGTTGTGATTTCATGTGGTTATATGACATGTTTATAATAAAGGAATTTCCATTAATAAAACATTGGGTCATTGCATTCTTCCCCCCTTATGAAATTTCGCCCTCGAAATTTCCTTTTACATTCTAAGTGGTAAATAGGTGTGGGTACTTTTCTTTTATTTATTCCTCAAGTTACCATGATTATTCTTCATACATATGGTTTTTATATAGTACGATAACTAGGTGACTAGTCTTTTTATGTAGAACTTTATATCTACGATAAAAGATTTTGCTGGTTGCTCCTCGTAAGAAAGTCCATCCAACAACTGTACCACCTCTAAAGAGAGTACATGTGAAGGGTCTGGTTTGTACTTTCTTTAGAGGGATAAATGAAAGGAATCATGTATGTTTTCCAAGGTAGGTGGAATTTCTAGTCAATAGTCCACAGTTTCAACTCGATCAAGGATCTCGAAGGGGCCAATATATTGGTGACTTGGCTCTCCTTTCTTCGCAAGCCCCATGACCTTCTTCCATGGAGATATGCATAGAAATACCATGTTCGCAACTTTAAACTCAAGGTATCATCTATGATTGTCTTCATAACTCTTTTATCAACTTTGGGATACCTCGATATGCTACTGAATTTTTTTCACATTCTCCACCATTACTTCTACCATTTCAGGTCCTATCAGCTTAAGCTTGCTGACTTCATCCCAAAATGTCGGTGTTCTGCACCTTTTCCCATAAATTACTTCATATGGTTCCATTTGGATGCTCTAGTGGAAACTATTGTTGAATAATAATTCAACCAGTGGAAGATGATGGTCCTTTCCTATTTTGAAGTTCGTAGAACAAGCTCTCAATATATCTTCCAATGTGTGAATTGTTCACTCAGATTGTCCATCAGTTTTAGGATGATACTTTGTACTAAAGTTCAGTTCAGTGCTTAGAGGATGTTGGAGGCTTTTTTAGAACATCAAGGTGAATCTAGGATCACGATCAGATACAATAGATAGTAGAACTCCCTGTATCGTTACCACCTCTTTGATATATATACATGCAAGTTATTCCAAGGAAAAGTCCTCTCGAATCATGATAAAGTGAGATGTCTTTATATGGTGATCCACATTAACCCATATACCATTTTTCCTCTAGGTGTCCTTAGAAGTATAGGGACAAACTCCATGGTAATGTCTTCCCACATCCATGTTGGTATGGGTAGTGGTTTCATCATCCCATTATACATTTTCTTCTCTACCTTCACTTGCGGACATACTAGGCACTTTGATGTATATTCGAAAATCTTCCTTCTTCATATTGTCCCACCAAACTTTTTCTTGGAGATCTCAATACATCTTTGTTCTTGGTGGGTGGATAGAGAAATTCAAGCTATGTGTGTCATTCAAAAGCTCCTTCTTTATCTCCAGATCATATGGTACATATAATTGTGACCCAAATATTACAACTCATTCTTCATCAATTTTGAAATCGATGGATTTCTCATTTCTAATAGCTTCCACACTTTTCTGAATTTCCACATCTTTTCTTTCATAATCCTTTATTCTCTCCATGAGGGATGGTTGAGAAATCATTTGAGAAAGGATTGATGATGTTCCTACCATAATGATTTCCTTGTACATCCTATGAAAATATAATAAGATCAGAACTTTTTCAACTATCATCATTGATAATGATGCGGGATCCTTTCTACTTAGAGAATCCACCACCTTGTCTTCCTTTCTTGGATGGTAGTGAATTGGGCCATCATAATCCTTGATGAGCTTTATCCATCTTCACTGGTGCATATTAATATCTTTTTTTGTGAATATATATTTTAGACTCTTTTGGTAAGTATATATCTCACACTTTTCCCCATATACATAATGCCGCCCATTTTTTAATGCAAAGATCACATACGCCAACTATAGATCATGCATATGATTGTTTTTCTTAAGAATTTTTAGCTGCCCTGAGGCGTAGGATATAAGGTTTTCATTTTACTCATATTACACCAAAGGGATACTTATAATATTTTCAAGAAAAACATTCCCATAAACTTCAAAATTCAATACAATACTCATAGAAGTCTTCCCGAATGATATAATATCATTCTAGGTGGGGACTCAATGTTCTTTGAAAACATTAAAGATATACTAAAAAACCGTTAGTTAAAATACAATATAACATACACTAATTTAAAGTAGTGTTTACATGAAATTTATTCATCATTAAGAATTGGACCATCAATGCTCCCTTGATCATGGATATTTTTAATGCTCATCATGCTTCTCTGCCCTTGAAACAGATCATCATATTGGGTAATGTCCAACTTCTCTACATTTATGACATAGAACTATGTACTATTCTTTATATGGAACTTTGTTTCGATTCATCACATTATTTTTTTTCTCACGACAATTTTCTACTTTGTGCCCAATCTTTCCACACATAAAACATCTCTAAGTCCCTTTGTGACATTCCCCTTGGTGCCTATTTCCACACTTTTTGCACAAAGGAAATTGGGTCTTCTTTCCCTTACATCATTATCATATGAACCTTCATGAGATTTCATATTCCTTTTCCTTGACTCCTTTGGGAATTAAAACAAGTACCAATTGTTAATCATTATTTTTGATAGTTGGTCTGGTATAATCATGATATGTCCTTCTTGAGCTCCCATATGATCGGGGATCTTATTTTGGCAGTCATCACATTTCCCTTCACATCTGTTGTTAACATGATTCATTCTATTACTAGACAATAGCTAGTATAAAATAAAATCTGGGTATGAGTATGAAATTAGGGGGAAACCAATGACAATAAAGGGATAACATAAAAATTACACTTATCTCTTTAATTTATGTGTTTCTAGGCCTCAATTTATGTTATTCATAATCTGTCTCCTAACCTATATTCATATGAGATCTTTTTTTTCCTTAGTAATGGTTCGTACAAAGGTTATGAATTTACGAAATCATATCACCCAGGAGTGTCAAACCAAGGGTGCAGAAAGGTGCATTGTCCTCTATCAGGATACCTCAGGTCAAGCCTAAAACTCCTTGTTGGAGTTTTCACTCCTAGGTACATCTTTTCCAGATCCACCTCTACCTATTTTTATCTATACAGGGATGTATTTTCTTGATAAACACCTTACACTATACTTACCAAAACATAGGGGTGTTTACTTATACTTAGTCTCATCTTTAAGGTTCTCACTAAGGTGCTCTATTCATAATCTCCAAAAATAACTAAATCATCCTCGGATACCAACTGTTGCAACCCTAGTCATTTTCACATAACATTACATGATTTTAAGACTAAATATACATTAGATTACAATCCAATGTTTATTAAGTCTAGTGTCTTGGAAGACTAGGTACATAAAACATAAAACACAGGGCAAAAAACACTTCTTTTTTTAATATCCATAAAGAGCTCTTAACTTCCTTTGATCCCTTACATCTGTAAGGTAATGAACATAAAGATACGACTTAAGCACATGAGTTAGGAGGCATGACATAATGATATCAAAACCATATAACATATGAAATCATATCACAAAAACATGGGATCATAGAAACATGGAATCCTATAAATGTGGTAGAGACATAAATCATTTCTTTAGTATGAGTTGAGGCTCACTGCCGATCCCATTTCCCATAGTAGTACGGGTCAAGGATAACCACCAATCCCGTATCACATCACATCCCATTAGACTTAACTTTACCCAATTCATTGGAGTGCTATCTGATTGCACCCATATCAAAATTTTCATCAACATGCTTATCACATAAATAATCATACATTATCAACCATACATAAACATAAGGGTACCCATGGAAGGAATAGGGAACCACAATCATGACATAAAGCATAACCAATGGATGTATCATGAAATTGTCCATGAACGAAATGGATTACAACATAAATAGACTTTTATAAGGTAAAATAGGCATATTACATGGTATGTAATTTTAAAAAAAAGTGACCACCTATAAGAAATGTATTTGATAAACAGTATCATAAAAACATTTTTGTGTGGTTTTAAGGAAAATACTTTAGAGAATTTAATATAGAAAAGAAAAAAATATTTTATATAAAACCAGAATTTATCCAAGAATGTTTTCATAATAAAAATAATGATTTTATAAAGACAATTGTTGGCTAAAATATAGGATATATTTCACTTGAAATTGGGTAAATATTTGGGAAGTTCCCTTAAAACAAGTTTGCTTATTGGAATGTTCTAAGGAGGGGATCATTTAAAAAAATGTATATCAACAAAAGAGGGTGATGAAAGGGTATTCATAAATGAATTTTGTTAAAATAAAAATAATTTATAATATGTAAATAAATATATAAGATTTCTCTATTTTGATATAAATAAAGATAAGGAAACTCGAAAGAACAAAGAATGTTCGGGTAGATTTTGTTACTGTTTATTGGCATGGTGTCAGGTGTACCTAAGAGGAATTTATGTGAGAGAAAATGGGTTTCTCATAACTTATAAATAATTATGGAAGTATGGGGAAGGTGCATAATTATACCACATCATTAGGGATGACACAGAAAATGACGTAGCATAGAGGACATCTTGATTAAGAGTGATGTGGAGAGGATCCATTACATTAAGTCTAATGGTAATCTTTTCTTGAACTTAATGACCTAAAAAATCAAATTAGGTTCATTAATTGACAATTAAATAACCTATTATCTATGTAAATTATTTATTAGAACCCTTTTTAATATCATTCATGACCATTTTTATTGGTTATGAGATTGAATTTCATTTTTTGGGTCTGTTGTCTTACTTGGTTTTAACGATCAGTTAACTTTTATTCTGGTTTGGATAAACAAGTAAAGTGAAAATGGTTGTATAAAATTGGTGTTTTATGATATTAGTGATAATTATTGGTTATTAAATGGTTATAAAATATCATTCTATTATTATGATTGAAGTAGAATTATTATATAAAACCTTAGTGATAACAGTTTTTGTAAATCAGTGGGTTTGATTACAAGGAACATGTTTTTCTTTATAACTTTATACTATTTGTACAAAAGTATTTCATAACCTATCCAGGATATATAAAAATCTGGTTCAAATATAATATAAATGGTTTCATGACCATAATTAAAGATGATAATATAAAATTATAAACTATTTTCCTTGAATGTTCTAAATTAACAAATCTCAAACGGTGCTTTCATTTGTTTCAAATAAAAGGTTGGGAGAGTAGAGAAGATAATGAATTATCCCATTAGCATAATAGCATCCTGATAAATGTATTATACATTAGATATCAAACCATTTGGGTAAAGAGATACTAGAAAAGAAACAAGAAAAGAAAAGCACATAAAATAAATGAAATGATTAAAAAAGGAATTTACATATTAAGTCTACCTCCTTTGACAACCTATTAAGTGGAAAGGTTTTGGTATATTGAAGATACTAGGGGAATTTTTTCATCGGTGAGGTTATTAGGGGGAGATTTTGGAAAAATATTGGAAGAGAAAAAGTTTTGAGAGGATTGAAGAGTAGAGGGAGGGGGGATTAAAGTAAAGGAGAGGAGGGTTTTCATAATTTTTTAATCATTAGTTTATTAATTTATTTGAAGACTAGAAAAGTGGTGATTACATGATCAATAACTACAATAAACTCATTTTATTTTGATCCAATGGACATTTACATCTTCCATGACTCAAGCATGATGCAGAAATTCAGGTTTTGACATTTATTGTGAATTATCGTATTTTACTATTCATAAACAAAATCCATTATTTTATAAAAATCTAAAAAATTCACTCTAACCATTTTTCAACATGTAGAATCAAAAAATGAAGTCCATTTTTCAAAAATAGTTTTCTAAATATGATTAATTTAATAGTTAACTTAAATCATAATTTATTATTAAAAAACCAGTTTTAGAACATTCATTCACTAATTCTAAAATATTGGTACATCATAAATTCACTAGAATCTTATTTATATACTATCACAAGTAGGGTTACTATTTATTTGGGTATATAACTATTCAAAAGGGTATGTTACTATTCATAAGGGTAAGTTACTATTCACCAAACATTATTTTTTCCTTATTAGACTCCAAATAACTTACTAATCACAACCGTGTATGTCAGATTTTCAAAATTCCGAACGCAAAAGTGATAAAATTATGTTTAAAGATCACAAAGCACTTATTAGTTCCTTATTTTGTAATTTCATGTGGTTATATGACATGTTTATAAGAAATGAAGTTCCATTTACAAAATATTGGGTTGTTACAACAACCTTTTTCTGTTCAGATTCAACATTGACTGGTCATTGTATACTAAATGTAAAAAAGTTGTTCAAGAAACCCTAAATTCCATAAATTATAAAGATGATTAATTGGACTATATTCTTTGTCCTAAGGTCCTTAAGAATAAATTGAAAATTTGGAGCAGTGACCACTTTAGTAATCAGGAGGAAAATATTATTCATCTTGAATCTATGCTTCATATCATTCAAGAGAGTGATACAAGTGGTGATTTTTATACTGTTATTAAGTAAGAAAATAAGAATATACATGATCTAAATAGTCTTCTAAAACTTATATAATGTATTAAAAGATATGCTTTCAAAGTAAATTGGCTTAATGAAGGTGATTAGAATTCATAATTTTTCAACTCTCTCCAAAGATTCTAGAATCTCAATAGACCACCAACTATTCTCAATGATAATGGAATGCTTCTTGATAAATGAGAAGATTTGGATGCTCATGAAGTTTCCTATTTAATAAATCTATTTAAGGGTCCCAATGATAGTATCGATATTATGAAAGATATTATTCTAAGACTTGTTAGTGATAAAGATAATTCAAAACTTATTGTTCTACCCCATGAATTTTTAATAAAAGATGCAGTTTTTTTGTTAAACTCTTGATGATCTCCTCGACCAGATGGGATCATGAATTACTTTTCTCAAACCTATTTGGAGATTATTCATTGTGATGCTTTCATTATTAAAACTCATTTTTTCAAGAGTGTATTTTTGACATAGATAATTGATGCTTAGTTATTTTCTCCCATTTCTAATTTTGAAAATGAAAATGAGATCCATAATTTCATACATGTGGATATTTTCAATGTTATTTACAAAATTATTAGTAAATTTCTTGTTAGAATATTATCCAACATTTCCAACAAGATTGTATCTCCTAACTAATTTGGTTTCATAAAAGGTTTAATGATTCAAGATTATCTTATTAGTGATTTGGAATTCAATAATATTATCAATAAATCCACCAAAGGGGGTAACATTTCTCTAAATTGTGAGCTTAAAAAAATAATTTGACACATTATATTTATTCATAATTTTCATAGTGTTAATCAATTTTAGATTTGATGAAATCTATATTAATTGGCTCAAAATTATCCTTGGCTCAACACACATCTTAGTGCTTATCAATGGATCCCATGATACCTATTTCACATATAAAAGAGGTATTTGGTATAGAGATCCACTATCAACCATTATTTTCTCTATTGTGAAAGACTATTTATACAAGCACCTTATTAGAATGAAAAATGCTAATAAGATGAATATATTTTGATTTTCTAAAGGTATATCTACCCCAAATCACTTATTATATGTTGATTATATTATCCTTTTCACTCAAGGTGATAAAAGAAATATCAAGAACATAATATATTCTCTCCTTCATCATGAGAGAGACTCAGTGCAAGAGATTCAGTAGAATATGTCTTTCTTATACATTGAAAATATGCATCTATTGGTAGAGATTTAGAAATCTTTAATGAGGTAATAATTATTGAATGTGTCTTATTTTTCACTTATCTTGGTGTCACAATGATTTGGGGAAACAAAATATTATTCATTATTCTGGAATTGTTAGCAAGATAAAAATCAATTGGATTCCTGGAATAGTAAAACTATATCGATAGAATAAAGGGTTATAATTTCAAAATATGTGATTATCTCAAAATTCAACAACTATTTATTTTGTGTATATGTGGTCATATAAACTCAATAAAAGTAACAATATATCCATCAATATTTTTTAGAGTGGAAACATTCTTTAAAGAATACTTGTTATGGTTTAATGGAATCAATGTTGTAAACCAATTTATTATGGTGGGATTAGTATTACAAATTTATATAAATTTAATGATTCCTTGAAGTATAATTTTATGTGGAGTCTTATCAATGTGATGTTTGAGTATCTTGATTTTTTGAGATTTATATTCTTAAACAGGCTCAAAACCAGGAATTTAAATTATGTGGATTATTTTATTTGGCCTTTCGTCAAGAATTCTTTCTCCAAAATCCCTGTGAAATCACACTAGCTGGATGGTATTAATACATACCTTTACTTTTGGTCTGATAACATGATAGTTATACCTCTTATCTATACTCTCAAATTTCATGATACACCTCTTCACATGAATGTGTTGATCAAAAAGTAATCGGAGAACTCCTAGGATCTGCATACTACTAAAATCAAAGAGTTGGTGTCGAACTATAACTTCATTAATGGTGATGATACTCCAATTTTTGAACCTTAATATAATGAGAGGATTTCATCAAATGATTTATACTAAAATGATGGGAAAGGGATTTCCAACATTTGGGATAAGGCATTGTGAAGAAGCATTATTCTGTCATTTAGATTCTCTATTTCCTAGAGAGTTATATATTAAAGACAACCTACTGATGAAATTTTTCTGGGTGTTGGTATTATTTTATGCTCTAGATGCGTGATTTTCAACCAATATAGGGAAGAAATCAACAATATTTTCCTTATATGTGCTATTTCCCCTGTGTTGTGGACCATAGTTTAGTCATACTATGAAGTCAAAACTCCAAGTGCAACTAGAATTAAAGATCACCCACTTACCTGTTTCAATATTGCACTCTCACCATAGCTTCAGAAAACATTTCTTTTGGCTATATTGGAGGTCACCCATTCCATATGGACTAGTCAGAATAAATTGATATATGAGGGTGATGCCTTTAGTCAAAAGTCTACCATGGATCTTATTTTTACTAATGTGATATCTTCTAATTATGTTTATAATAGAAATTTTGATAAATCAATTAATGATATTACTGTTCTCAAGAATTTTGGAATTATATTTAATTATGTTTATATTTCAAGAACCATGAAACTAATGTGGATTTCTCCCTTTTTGTTATGGATCAATGCAACATGGATGTTGCTTCAAGTTGAAATCGAGGACCTTCAGGTTTTGGTGTGATTTTCAGAGATCACCCTGGTGAAACATTTGGTTTCTTGGATGATCATTGTAGAATAACCAAATCGCTGGATACTGAAATTAAAAGTATCAACAATGTGGTGGATTTTGAAAGATATCAAGGCTATCTCAACCGGTGTCTTTAATGTAACTCCATCACTATTGTTAAAGCTATTTTAAATGGTATTTTTCAACTATTGCGGAAGTTGGATTCTAGATGGAAAAACTACATGAACACTATCCCATCCATGAATTATATCATTATCCATACATATCAAAAATCATACCATGTGGCTGATGGTTTTGCTAATTAAAGGGTCACTTCTCATGAGTTAATATGGTCAAAAGATGTACATGATGAACTTTTATCCTTTTCATATAATGATTATTGTAAAAAACGTTCTTTTAAACTCTTGAAATCATGACTTTATTCAATAAATGAGAATTTCACTTTTAAGGAATTTCTCATTCAGTTTTAAAAAGTATATTTTTTTGTTGAATTATGTTACAAATTTTATAATAATGTAAAATTGTAAATTTATAGTAATATATTTAATAGGTATACCAAGTCATTGGTTATAAGTATTGACATTTGTAGTTTTTATAACAAAAATAAAATAAATATGTATAATTGGTCAAGTTATTAAAAATAATTTATTCAAAATTAGTAATCAAACAATTCACATTTAGTGATAAATAAACAGATCATAATAAGTAAATATATAATAATTCATTATCAAATAAAGTATTTTCTTTTCTAAAAATTATATATTATATATTTTATTTAAATTAAAAATTTACTATATTTAGAGTTTGAATTTTATAAATTGGATTCCATATTTAAACTTTTTTTTAAATGGAATAAAGTAAATATCATTTTATGGGGAAAATTTTACTGTTAGAATAATGAAAATACACTAAAAAATATAATAAAAATGATATATATATATATATATTGAAATAGTGTTTTATATTAATATATAATCATCAAACCTTATAATAATACATGTATTAAGTATAAATTAGTCACACAACCTCCTTTTTTAGGATTCCCCTTCCAAATAAATTTATATTCCATCAAATAAAGTAATTCTGCAAAAGAATTCACATAAACATTATTTATAAAAGCGGTCTTCCTCCACTAATAAAAAAATAAACATAATGTTATTTCTATATCCAAAATCTGACCAAATTAACTTTCTAAAATCTTTTAGTCATGTTTGAGCACCCATTTGTACAAGAATAAATTATATAGAATTCTGAACAAAGGTGGTCACTAAATGAGGATTCAATCTCTTTAAACACAGCATCAGTTTCACCCTGAAATATTTCTTTAATATTCTCATTAGATTTTATATCATATATGAATAATATATATTTTAAAATCAAATAAATAACATTATAATTTTATAAATTGAGATAAAAATTAAATAAATTTACATTCCTTATTTATATCATGTTTAAGTTTGGGTAGGCTGTACAACCTACATGGTGATGCTATTTTATTACCATCTTTATCAATATGGGAAATTAAGACAAAATTAATAATATATATATATATATATGTGTAATTTAATATTAATTTTATTTATTTTTTGGGTTCTATAATATAAAATTATTATGATTTTTTAATTTTATATGACTCTTGATTATTGATATATTTACCTCAAACCATTAAATTGGGAAATAATTCCTTAAAAAACATATGTGTATCTTCCGTGAAATGAATTTAAAAAATAGAATATATAATAAATTTTTTATTTTAACACATTTAATATGCATGATATAAGGAACTTATGAACAATAAATAATTACTGAGACTGTTATATGAAAACAAGAAAGGAATAATTAAATCTAACAACCTTTAGTGATCAATATAAACTATATATAAGTGATAAAAAATTAATACATGATTATTAGTGATTAATATAAATTTGATTAAATATAAATAAGGCTATAAAATATTTAATTAATAAATTAAATTTAATTATATTTGGGGTTATAATTTTTCCCGGCATGCTGGGAGTTAATGTTAGGATAACTCTTCTCAACCTCTATTTTTATTTGATCTTTAATCTCCATATAAATGTTCATTTCTATATAATTTTATGCATGTTTTTTATACCTTTTACTATTATTTATAAGATTTTATCAATCTTCTTATTTATTTTTAATTATAAATTTTGATTTTAGTAATGGGATTGTACTATTCATTTCTATATGTTTCTGATGTTTTCTCTCTCTTAATTTGTTCATCAATTTTATTTATGTATCTTCATTAAAAAAATTATATTAATTTTTTTATAATTTATTTATTTCAATAGAACTTATTTTTTACTACATTTATACCTCTTTTCCATATTCATAAAAATGTCATAATCTAAATCATCATGACATCGCCATCCAAAAAGATACTACACTGAGGGAAGAGAGATGGTGATTGTCCAAGTCCTTCTTCCCGTAGGCCCCAGGTTAGCGATTAACATAAAGGGTAAAATAAACATGCATATGGAAGGCATTAAAATTTAAGAGAAACATGAAAAAGAGATAGATAAGACAGATACTCCATAAAATAGTTTCTAAGAAATATAATTTTATTAATAAATTTCATGTGAAAACATGCAATGTTATACAATTTTATATGAATTGAAATGAAAACTAAAAGATCCAAAAATACAAATAATAAATCCACCATGAAGCCCAAACTACTTATAAAAACCAAACTATAATAATATCCAGCCTGATATCCAACCTGAATTAGTTGAACAAAAAAATAGTTTATATAAACATTCGCTGAGAATAATAGTATACTCAACATGATACTCCCAACAGCCTCCTATGAAAAATGTAATGAAATCATGATAAATTATAATGAATAATAGTGAAGATAACTCCCCACATAATAAGGCACACTAAGTTCCCAACCTCATTATGGCTAGCTCACCCATTATATCGCCTACAATAGAGAATATAATATACTAATGAAATATTAAGGTAATCCCACTCCCACTTTCCTAATGGTTTTCCACTCTTCCGTAATATTTTACATCCTGGTCTATCTCTCTCCAAAAAAATATGCCTTCCTAAAGACACATGGGAAAGGAATCACAACATGCATATTGTACATCACATCATCAAATAATCCTATATCATATCACCATATATAGTAACCATGTAGTTTTTGAGATCCAACACAACCCGTATGACATGTATCACACATCGAGTATTGTACCTCAAACCATTACATCACATACATAGAGTAAGTATCTCAATCCATCATAGCCTATACAAGTCATACCTATAATAATCATTTGGATTTTATATAAGGTAATACATGTGTTTAAAATAACCACATTCCATTACATCCCTCTACAAATATATGTGAATAAAAGTAACCATCATGTATACCAATACATGTTACAACCAAGAGAAGAGAGTGGGTCTGGGGGGGGGGGGTAGTAATCAATCCATCCCTACATGGATATTTGGGAAAGCACCCTTATAGAGTCCACTATGAGTTAGTCCCCTAACTAACATGGGAGGGGAAATGTATAAAATCACAAAATATAAATGGAATAATATATCTCACTACAACTCTATGGGAATAACCAAATATTAGAAAAAATTATAACTAATGTTTCACAGACTCTCGGTTTCCATTAGTAAGACCAGATATCCTATATGAAAATAATCATATAAAATAGTTATATTAGTGTCTTATTTTTAATAAACAATTCAATTTTTCATTAATTAATTTTTTATCCATTAATTACCCATTAACATTAATCCCCATTTCATTATATTAATCATCATAGTCAAGTCCATTCCCTCTAGGTAGAATCCAAACTAAGTACACCATTTTAAAAGATTAATTTTTTATATATTTTTCATTCCATCAACACCAAACCCCTGGGTAAAGAATTATTTAATTAAATATTTTAATCATTCCATAACCTAGGTACTCTAGAAAAACAATTCCAAGCCACTATCAATTGGAATACAATAAACCAAGCACATCCACCTTCCTCAAGTAGTGGGAAAAGAAATCTAGATAGAAAACAATTCCATAAATTGGAAATTAAATATATTTACAAGTGAGAATACCATATATCAACATCACATCAACATGTTATCCAAACTTCAACCCATTCCATCATCTCCAGTGACATCCCAGACACCCACATGCATATCCCGATGCATCTTCCCATTATAAGAATCAACTCCTGCAACATCATTTGTTCCTCGCTGATAACATATCACATTATCCATCCATGTATCATCCATCTTTACTAATATGAAATATGGGAATCATTTCCCCATTTTACATCACATAATGTGAATATCACATATGAATAATATCATAAGAAAACTAAGAAATAAACAAGCAAAACCAACCAGGAAATCTAGAACAAAAAAATAGTTATTCATCCTTCACACATAAATGATCTCTCATAGCTCAAGACTCAAGGCACACGACCTTCTCAAGAAGAATAAAAATTTACGACTTAACCATTATCTATATCAAAAAAATAAGTTTTTATTAAATATTGAATTAACTAGTTCATTATTCAAAGGTTCCAAATACAGGAAACCAAATACATAATGATATCAAAAGTAATCAAAAGCTAAACATGCTCTTAGAATTAAAACCAATTTTCTGAGTTTGTGATGGGCAATATTCTCATTTAACTTGCCTATATTTATTATCATAAAAATTAAACCATATGATTCAAATTATTTATAAATTTCATTTATCAAAAGGAAGATCACATTTAACTAAACCAGTATACTCACATAAAATTGATTATCATAAAATTACAACAAACACCAAAGTGTAAACATTCCTCTTAATTAATTATTCTTAAACAAATTAATCTGGTTCACTCATTGAATATGCATCAAAATATATAGAAAATAAAGTGGTAACCCATAATAATGGTATAAAGCACATCAACATGCAATCATTGACTAATTATTTAATCTGGTTCAATATTTATTAGGTTAATTCTATTACCATCACAAGGGGAAAATTGGGATAAATTTATAATTTTGTTTAAATAAAAGATAATAAAGCAATCCCCTATGTCAAAGGCATCAATATTATTAGTATGATAATGGACTAACATCACAGATCACAGATCATATCTCCCATAAGAAGTTATATCCCTCCGAGGATGTTTCTTAACAACTCCCCCCCAATAAAAACCAATAAAATCCAATTAGAAAAAGAAATGTTAAAGGGATAATTTATGGTAAAAAATAGAAGGAAACGTGACTATTGGGGTAGAATCTGTTAGAATATGAAGAAGGAAAAAACCTTATATCACCATGGATTAAAGACAGTATCTTGAGAATCAATCCATGATGAAGGAATCTGAATGGAATAAAGGAGAGAACTGGTGAACACTATATGTTGCGAGGCAATGGCAGGGTTTGAGGAAAATCCATGATACTACTATTTAGAGTACTATTCTAATAACTCATCATCATTTTCAAAACAATAGAGTGATTCTCCTTAAGGTCAGTTTGAAATTGTTCAGTTAACCATATTTTAGACAAAAAATTATGGTGATTTATTATTACGTAAATAAAATTTATAATCACTCTTTGATAAAGATATATATATAAATTAATTCCTTATATCATTATTTCCCAGAATTAATCCAATAAAAATGGGTTTTTAAATTATATTTATTTAATGAATAACACACTTTTCTAATAAATCATTAAGATAATTAAATTTCGTGAAAAGAGTATATTGATCTATTTGATTACATATAGTTAAAGAAAATGAAAAACCTTAATAAACATTTAAATCTAAAAATATAATCTCATTTAATATACCATAATTTTTTATACAAAAACCAAATATTATTTTTGAATGTATATGCATATTTTTTTAATTAATTATGTAAAAAATATTTATTTTTTATTACTTTTTCTAAAAAATATAGGAAAATGTTCTAATAACCATTTAGTAACTTTTTTTAAAATATAAAATTTGGTGTATTTCTCAAAAAACTACCATTCATATTGTTTGATATTTTTTTAATTATTTATATTTTATAAATTCAATTAATTAGACACACATTTAAGTCTAATTTTCTATTGTTAAAAATATTACTAATTTTTTGTTACCATGTTTACATATGTTTTTATGGAAATAAATTTATAAATTTTCTCATATTTTTATATTACACTAATATAAAAATGTTTATAAAATATAAGAGTTTATAAATATTTGAAAAATATTTTTAAATTTCCAAACTCTCAATATATAAGATATATTTTGTTTATATAATTCAATAATATTTTTTATTTGAATATAGTTCATAAAAAATTATTTTGTTAAAAAACACCATTATTTGAAGGTTATAATTTTAAGGAAACCCAAAAACATGAAATACATAATTAATATTATATTATAAAAATAAATTTGAATGAGGAAATTTTTTAACAAAACCAAAAACAACAACTTAGAATAATAATTTCACCTACTCAATGCATATATTTCATCCAACAAGCCAATGTTTCAAAAAAAATTCAGTCAACATAACAACTAAGAGATCCTCAAAATATTTTTAAGAATATTACATGGTTACATCTCATAAGTTACAAAATATTTTCCCCCTTAATTAAATCTAGCACACTCATATATTTTAATGAACTTGTTCTTCTAGTATAGGCTACTTTCACAAATTCTGAGAAAAAGTAAATATTATAATCCCATGAGATTGAATCATATAATTTTCAACTCATTATTTTTATGTTTACATAAATTTATATAGTTATATTCATGAGAATTAAAAAACCCTAAAAATGACATGAGGGAAATAATTTTTTTTAAAAATACTTCTCTTCTGGTTATATTTAAATTATGTTATTATTTATAAATAGAATAAACACCAATTATTTCTTAAAAAAAAATTTATAAATTATTTTTATTATAATAGTTTAAAATAAATGAATAAAAAAATAAAAACACTTTTATAATAATAATTCTGAAAACTGTTTATAATACTTCATGGAAAAAAGGTCAGGAAAATTTATACCATCTAACGATTTAGTAATATGTTACTACTAAATCATTAAAGAAATATTGAAATAATTTTTTTTGGAAAATAAGTAGTATTGTTTTTGTGTTTTTGAAAAAATATATTAAAGTTAATTTAATAAACATTTTTTAAAACATCAAATAACACTAGGATAAGATATTTGAAAAAAATGGATTTTTTGGTTTCATATAAACAACATACACTTAATATGTAGAAAAAATAATAAAATAAGTTTTTGAAGATAATTAGTTAACACCAAAACATAAAATTACTATATATATTCATTTATAATAATTTATAAGAAGTGTTATTGATTTTTCTATTTTTTTTTTGAATTTTTACCATGTTTTTCTTTTTATGAAAATTTATAATACCAATATTTTCTTATGAGATATATTTTTAAAAAATCATATTAAAAATTTTATATATGTAAAAATTATATTTTCTATAATAAATTTGAAAAAAATGTGGGTATAATACGTTTTCGAAAAAACAATTATACCTAAATTTAAAAGACATAAATAATATAAGTTCAGTGAAATGATCATTTTCAATAAGTAATATATAAAATGGTCATATTATTTTTTTATAAATTTAAAAAGTTTCCCAAAGACCATATTTAGTGAACTATTATTATATTATTGAGGGTTATCTAATTTCAAATAATTCTAGATTGAAATTACTCAAGTATAAGGATGACACATGGGTGACATTACGCCATAACATCTTGTCTGACACAATTGTTTTGGTTGAATACCATGTTCACTATGGAAAGTTATACGGTAATATTCCTAAGTGTTTTAATTAATTATCTGGGTATAAATTTGAAATCCCCTTCAGTATTCATCATTTCTATAATCTCTCTCTCTCTTTCTCCAAACTATTGAGTGAACGATGGTGACTCGGGTGGTGTTTCCTCCCCTCCTCCATAAATTTTTCTCTAACCCCTCGGAGGTCAACTAATAATGATCAAAGGTGAGTTCTTCGTCTTTTATCATTGGATGTTATCATGGCTTCTCTGATGTCTAGCATATAGAGGGACTATGTTAGTATATTATTTTTATCATGATCCAAGGTGATTCTACTACTCCACTAAGTGATTCTAGCTGGTGATATTCTCATTCTTTCATGGGCCTTGTGTTGGATATAAAAAATCCATGATCGAGGTGTGGGATCCTGGTTTACTATTTATTTTTTATCTGTGAGGTTAGGATTATTTATTTCCTTTGGGGTATAATAGGTGTTTATTGCTGAATATAATGATCTCCATAGAAAAAACACAGTATCCTTGAGTCGGTGTCTTCTTTATTACTTTGGCGTAATTTACGAGGACTCATATCCTAAAGGACCACATAGTTTAGTAGTGCTGGTAAACTAGAAATATACTAAAGTCTTAAATTTTATTAAAATACACAAATTACAAAAAAAAAATTAGAATAAAATTATTCCCTTTAGAACATATTTTCATGTAAATCATAATACACTTCAATGATTCCTAATAAAATTCAGAAATAAGGGTGACCTCAAATTCTCAGTATGGGTTATGTATAATAGGAGATATCATGAATCAAGAAAAATAATTAACATGGATAGGTAAATAATGGAAAAAATGACATATAATCAATAAATTGAGATGGGAGTGTACCTAGAGATAATATCAGTGAAAAAATATCATGGATAAAAAATCAACATTAAATGGTAAATAAATTAAAATAAATTCTATTTAATCAATAACATGACTATCATAACTTCATAAAGAATAATAAACATGGAAAATTAAATTATGGGAAAAGATCCATTCAATCAATAAATGAGAATTAAATTCATCTAGAGATAATATCATAGTAAAAATTTCATTGATAAAAATAATAACTTAATTATCAATGACTGAAATTATTTACTATAGGATGTCATGAACTTTGGATAATGATACATCTTTTATCAACACCTTTTAGAAGATAATTTAAAACAACTGAGTAAAAAAATCATATGGTTTGGCCAACTGATTTTATGAAAGATTATTGATTTACCTCATGAGACTACCGATGCATGATGGTTCTATCTAGAATTTTCATCCACCAATGTCTACATGTACAAATCATTTTTCATATATTTAATAATTAATTAAATTCAAGAATAATGTTCCATATCATTAATATCCACATTAAAGAAGGAATATAGATTTATCAATTTTTTAGTAGATTAATGAATAAATTTCATTGTATAAAATAGTATTTATAAATGATATATGATTTAAGCAATAAAAATATCCATGATAAATAATATTTAAATTCAATTGAAATTTAATGTCCATAAGAAATTGGATAAATTAAGGAAAATTAAGGACTACAAAAATGAATCATAGAAGTGAATGTAAGTAATTTCATTAGTGAAAACGATAATAACCCAACCATTTGAATAATAATTACAGTTTCAAAATAATATATACCCATTGAATTGTGAATAAAGAGTTGTTGTCATTGATGAATAAAAATACCATAAAAAGATATTAAATAAATTCTTGATAAAAATATCATTTACATTTTGGAAATCAATTTTTAAAACTAAATGATAAAAGAATAAAGATAATTTTCTTTGAAAATAATATTTTTAACATATAATTTTTAATTCAAAAAAAATTATTGGTCATGATAATTGTAAATTCTGTTCATGTCTTAAGAGTTAAAGCAATGATTCCTTTCAGTTTTTTTAGTAAAACACAAGGATACATTTTTTTAAAAAAGTACATGAATATTACTATAAATAGAGGAGGAGAAAATGATATTTTTTATTATATAATTATCAACTAATTTCCTTTAACTAATCTTAAATAATAAAAAATATAGTTGAAAATGAGATTGTGAAATAAACCCTTACAATGATCAAAACATTGAAGTGATAATTATTAAATGAATTGATTATTTGTATAAATTGAAAATACAGTAAACAAATTGGATTAAAACATAATATATTCAAAATTAATTACAAACATAAACATAAAATATCAAATATTATGAAGATGTAATATAACCCAATAGAAAAAAATTAAGTTATGAAACTATTTAGCAGTTATCAACTCTTAGTTAAACTACTATAGGATTAAATAATTCAATTTATATTAGTTTTCATGAATTAATAATTAATAAATATAATTAATGTCAAATATGTAGTAAATACACCCTATAAAACAAATTATTTCATAACATTCAAATGTGCCTCAATGAATTGAAATTGAGACAGAATCCATTATATCACACTTCTATTGGGTTGAACATAATTTAACCTCTAGTATAGTGGGTATAAATAATTTTTTAACTTATAAAATAACTATATTAATAATTATAATTTCATATATGACCCTTTTATAACATATTTTCACTCATTTGTTAAACATTATTCATTATTTCCATTGTTTTATTTGTTAGTTTACATGTATTCTCATTCATAATTTGTCATAAAGGACTGGGTTATTATGAATATTATATAGTTCAATTATATAAAAATTAAATATGATGGCCTAATTATCATATTTATATATTAATTATAATTTTAATTCCTATCATGGAATTTAGTTCTGATAAATGAAGTACTTTATAATCCTAGAGCTGGTCGGTCGTACGTACGTGTGAGTAAAGTTTCCATTTTTCAATGATCATTATACAAATGTGGTATTTAATATATTATCATTACATAATTATATTAATATCATAAATAAAACAATATTTATTTAAATTGACCTATATATATATCATTCATGTGGTGTGGGGAAGAAAAGATAGTCACATATCTTTTTAAAGGGGTAGTCCACACATACACGAGGAATGTTTTCATCTTTAATTAAGTGAAAAGGTAATAAATATAAGTTTGTGTTATATTTAAAAAATGGAATATATTTCATTAATATCATAATTATTTAATATATATCACATATATTCATTAAATATTTCTTTAATACCTTCTATGTAAAGCATTTGTGAAAACGAGTCATATCTCTTCAGGTAGGGGTAGTTCACCATACACCTGAGTGATGTTATCATATCCACAACAGAAAGGAATCTAAAAAGGTAAATATGATATAATAAATCTAGATGTATAATTAATTTATAAAAATATTATATATAATTTATATCCATCATCATTCCCAACCATGAGAGGTGGTAAAGGAAATACAAATTCCATCAGTTCAAGAGGCGATAGTCTGTCATACCCACAAAGGATGATTCTATAAATCATTTTATTTATTTGGAAATTGTAGTAGATAAATATATTAACATGAATATTTATTAGTATATAAAAATTAATTATTTTAATATATCATCAAAGTTTAATAATAATTTAAGTTGGTGAAGTAATAATTAATATAAAAATTCTTGTTAAGGAATGTTGCCTCTTTTCCACGTATCTTACTTAGGTTGTTAGAGAAATCCTTCCTAGGATGTATTTCATCATTAAATAAGGATTAGAGGATTAGAGGAGGGAATTTAAGAAGTTATGTGGGTAGTTTTTGTTTGAACCAAAAGAGTTTTATGTTGTGAAATGATGAGAGATGAGGTGTCCTTTTATAAGTGAGTTGAGTGACATCATGTAATTTTTTAAAATAAAAATTATACCCAGTTTTTTCACCTAAAACAAGGAATAAAAATGTTGTATTAAAGATCCTTATACATTATAAGGTGGAAATATTTCAATAAAATTAATTTTATACATGTTTTTAGGTCATTTTAATCATTATCTTCTTAGTTTAACCGTTCGGTAAACCATTTTTTATCTTAACCAAAATAAGTAATTTTTACTATGTTCAATATTCATTTTGGTTAAGAATTAAGTTAATATTATTATATAATTTTATTTTTTATTATTAAAATTATGTAATATATTTCAAAAAATTAAATTAACAGAAGTGGAAAAATATATTTTAAAATTAATCCCACAAATGCGTTGAGAAAACTATTTTGTAAAGGGAAAATGTTCAAAAGTTTTTGTTGATTTTATATAAAAATTAAACAAGAAAATGATTAAAATATAAAATATTAGATTAATATATGTATAATTTAACTAATATTTCTTTAAAAACTATTTATAATGTCAATTAACTTTATAAATGATTTAAATGTTAAGGAAGGTTTCAATTAAAATTCTGTAATTTCAACTATTCCTTAAAAAAATGAAATTTTTTATAAAAATAACAAAACATTCACCCAAATAATATTTTGATATTATAATGTCAAAAATGATTTTAATTTTATAAAATAAATTTGTAAAATTTGTAAAAAATAATTTTAAATTAAGTGCACAAAGAAAGGATAAACAACCTTTTAGAAAAATTCCATTTTCAAAAATATATCCTTTCCTTTTGAATCATTATTATTTTATTTATTAAAAATATATAACCATAAAATTAATAATTTAATTTTTACTATTCAACTTTGACAATTTAATACGTATTTTATTACAGTATTCTAATTTAGAATTCATTTAGACTCAATGTTTCTTGTTTTGTTGGATATCGAAGTAATTATATTTCAAGAAATATATCTCATGTATTTTATAAGGTCAGTGTTGTGTGTCACATATGATATGAAATAAAATTTTTTTATTTTTAAAATTTGTGGAGGAAAAACCACTATAATTGAAATAAAGGGAAAGGGTGATTTCATGTCACGAACAAAGCCGAGCCGCCATCCGAACCGGCACCGACCTAGTCTGCGACATGGCCCGAAGGGTGTTCCTGATCCCCATGGGCTGGAAAAAATTTCCCAGGTATCAATATAGTACAAGGGAAAGATTTTCTAGAAAGAAGAGACATAAAAACAACTAACTACTTTAATGGAAAGAAGCTGATTTTATATAACCAAACATTCCTTTAACAAATTTCATATTTAATGATCTACAACTGGAACAAACAACCCAAGAGAGATGACAACCAAGAAAAACTGATACTCTAAGAAGACTACAATGAAAGAAAACTAACACATCTATATGCACCATCATGCTACATGAGGAGGAACCTCCAAAAACCACCATCGTCAGACCTACATGGGACAAACCATCAACATCCCGAACTATTGTCACTAAGCATGGTGCCTCAAGCCATGACCCACAAATAAAAAGGCCAACATATTCCCAAAGGTGTGTGTAGGGTGTGAGATAGGAACCCAGTAGGATGACACAAGGAGAAGATTCCACGCTTAACCATTTAAATGACAAAATCATTTCCCAGTAAAATTGATAAAAGGTAAATAAATTCTTAAACAATATTTAATGATTTTTTTTAATGACTGGTGCTTTAAATGAAAAACAATTTAAAGACAACAACCTAAATTAAATATAAGAATTAAATACTTTAAAACTTCCAAAGAAAATAGGATTAAATAAAACGGTTTCAAATGAAACAAGTTAAATTAAAACCCCCACACAGTTATGTTTTAAAATAACCAAAGTGTCTCACCAATGAGCATAAAGAAACCAAGGAGTACCAAATATGGGCGAGTCCTCATGGGTGTTAGCTGGCTTGAATCCCTATATCTTCGTGTCTGGGTGAAGTGTGTCTTAGAAACCACAACCCTCAGAAAAATTGGCGTAGAAACCATGACCTTCAGAAAATGTGGCTTAGAAACTATGACCATCAGTCATTCATATGTTTAGTTAGTGTTGTAATCGTTAGTCCTTCCTTTGAAACCAGGTCAATTCACCTCTGGAACACTAGCCCACTAGTCCTTGTTCACCTTCATAGCTACCCAGGAATCATGCTTTCTGATCAAACAAATTTCAAGATCTTAATAGGTGCACATCACATAAACAATACAATCAAAACACCACGCATTAAAATATACCATTTACACCATCAATTCCATTTTTAATATTCATGAATGGTTCATATGTCACATTTATTCATAAAAGGAATTAAGAGTACTTACACACACCAAACCATAATTTTCACACCCAAATATCATTTTTTAATATTACGCACACCAAAACCTTATCCAAACAAGTTTCACACCATTGATATAATTTGATAAAACCTTTAAAAATTTTCATAAAACAATTCTAAGAGAGTATCATTGGGATTTACACATGAAAGCACACTCAAAATATCCATTTTGAATTAAGCACAAACCCAAATTCTTTTGAAAACCTAATATTCATTGCTTTCACCATCAATTAAACCACTCTAACTTTAAAGATAAATAGTTTTACACTTAGATAACTACCAAGATAATTTATTTAACAGTTTCAAAAATGTGTCGCATAATTTTAAACACTAGAACATACTCAAAACCTCTTTTATGAAAAAACACACTTTGATGCCACTCCCAAAACACACACTGTAGCTCTTTTACATTCAAACAACTGAATTCAAAATATTAAGAACACTGATAAATAGAACAATGTAGGTTTTCAAAAAAAAAATATTAACATCACAAAAACACTCAAATAACAAAACAAATTCACAACAAAAACTCAGTCAAAATCGCTTTATCAGTATGTAAACTACTTAACAAATTTTCTAAATTAATTAAATTAACAAACTAATTCACTAAAAAAATTATGAAATAATTTTCAGAATATTCCGCATGACTCAAAAATACTAAAAATGCAGTCAAAATTTTCTCTATGACTCAATACAAATTGACTCTAAACCAGAGCACAATTTGTATAATTTATAATCTACTAATAAAAATTTGAACATTAATTTTAACATTAAACACACCTATA
Source organism: Viscum album (assembly GCA_963277665.1). Classification (NCBI taxonomy): domain Eukaryota; kingdom Viridiplantae; phylum Streptophyta; class Magnoliopsida; order Santalales; family Viscaceae; genus Viscum; species Viscum album. Next base: position 657,753 of record CAUJRU010000353.1, on the reverse strand, counting down.
TCACATGCACATATCTACTTCAATTAAAATCATTATTCGCATAAAAAATAATTAAATAATATTCTAAAATAATTTAATAATAATAATAATTCATCAAATAATGGTTAAACATAGAACCACTTACATCAGTGTCAAAACATCCACACTTGTGTGCGGAACACCAATCAGAACCAATTCCCATCACAAACAACTTGATTTAAAACCTAAAAACAAAATTTGAATAAAGAAAAGATTCAAATTCGACCTCTAAAATGAACCCACACCCACTAAACAACCAAGAACTCAAAAAAATGAAGGAAAAGAGATTCAACCGAAGGTGTATCTCGCACAAAAATAGGGAAAGGTGTCGGTGGGGAATTTGGAGCTGGTGAGGCTGGTGGCCAGAAGGTAAGCTACGTGACGAGGCTGGATGGGTGGATGGGGTAGCGTGATAGGTTGGCTCACTGAATAGCGGTCGGCCAAGGGTAAAATGTTCTCGTTGGACGATTGTTGTACAAGGGAAGAAGGGGTGGCCTAGTGTCTAGTTGTGGACGTCAAGGAGGAGAGAGGTCACGTCGGGAAGCATGCGAGGGAAATGTTGGTGTCGGATGAACAGTCTCCAGGAGGCCCGACCGTTGAAATTGGAGGGGGGGTGCGACTGGACATGGGATGCACATGGGGCAGGGTCATAGTGAGAGGTGAGTATAGGGTAGAAGAGGGGGCACGACAAGCTGGGTAAGAGGGGTCGGCCGGTGGGGATGCAGGCGAAGAAAGGAGGCTGGTCGAGAGGTGCATCGAAGAAGATAAGTCATAGTGTTTGGGGGGGGGGGGGTATTGTAGCACGACACCAAATAAGGGGAGAGGTTAATCTAATAGGACAGAGAGAAAGGGGGCAATATGGAAGAAAAACAAGAGAAAAGGAAATAAGAAAAAAAATTAGGGAAAAGAAAATGAAATAAGAGAAAGAAAAAAAGAAAAAAAGACCCCAAAAATCAATATAAATATATTAATCATAAAAATTTGTATTAATAATATAAATAATAACACTGATAATGATAATGAAAATATTGATAAATAAACTAACAAGAATAATGATAATATTAAAAATAAAAATTGTAAAAATAATTATAATAACCTTAACATGATATTAATAAACATAATAAACATAATTTTTTTTAATAAAAAGTTAATAATAATAACTTATTAATAATAGACCATATATTAAAAAACATAGTGAACATAATAACAATAATAAATATAAAATAATAACAAACTTAATAAACTAAAAAATAAACTATACAATAATCAACTTAATAAAATGCTATTTATTAAAATAATACTCTTAATTAAATTATGATCCAAGATAGTAATAATAATATTCCCAAGTGACATTATTATTATTATTATTATTATTATTATTATTAAATCCATTCTTAATTCATTTTATTTAATTAGTTGACCATCAAGCGGGGCGTGCGGTTAACCGAGCAAGGTCGGGCGACCTCCCAGGAGAGGACGTCTGCCTTCGACTACGGTGTGCTGGATGTAGTCAAGGATAAACCACACATTTTAAAATAAAAACTCAAAATTTTATGATGGGATTTAATCCAGACTACCCGATGACCAGGAAAATTAATAAAATAAATATTGGAAAATAGATGGGTGTTACATTTCATATCTGTTTACTATTTTTTATTTTATTGTTACTGATGTTCCCAACATTAAGAATGATTTTTCATTTTTTATGCTCATGTCGTAGACGCTATTAATTTAGAACCCTTGTTATGATTTATTATTTTAATTCAAAATTCATAAATGTTTAAGAAATTATATGTTTCTACGACCCGATTTGGTATAAACTTGAAAATTCTCTGAAAATATCCATGAAAGAGATGAATAGATGTTATGAAAGACCTCTTTTAAATTTAATTATTCTAGTTATAAATGAAGAAATTTATTTTAATATGTGTTATGGTGTGGTTATTTCCATCATTATGATTGTTTTGTCATATTGGGGGATCGATCAATGATGGTGGTGACTAATTTGAATGTGAAATGGGTTAGGAAGTGGGGTTGTGATTTTTTGTCATGAAATATATTAAAAGTTGGTTTTTGGTAGTTAGTATATGTTTATTGAAACATGGTGGTTGCATTTTGAAGACGAATTTAGAATGGGATTGGGAATATATTATTTTCATATTATTGTTATGTTTTGGTGTATGGTTTGGTTATAGTTTCCTGGTGGTGTTTGGATATGATTGGTATTAATGAACTTGATATTTCATGGGATGGATTATTAATTCATTCACTGGTAATAATTTAATTTTTAAAATGAATAGGTAGGGGTTGATGTTGAATATGTGGTGTTCTTATTAATAGGTCATTATTAAACATGGGAAGGAGTATCTCAATAAACAGGGGTTTGATGAAAACATCAAAATTTGGAATCAATTAAATTTTTTATTAATGAAGAGTATCATGCATCAGGCATCTAGTTGTTTTTTGATATGAGTTACAATTATCTATGGAATAATATAGTAGTATATTTCACAAGTTTACTATTTTTATAATGGTATATGGTTGTGTTTTTTCTGGTATAGAACCATAGTTTGGGATTGCGTGTGGTTATCTATAATTTTATTTTTATTTGATTATGATATACACCCCACCTAATTTGGATATTTTTACAAAATCATTAATGTATTGTTTTCATGGTATTTTTTCCAACATCACGGTTTTTGTGGGTGGATAGATGGATACCCCTTCTTCTCCACTCACACATCATCAATATAGTATGGATATGGATAATTTTTTAGTGATTCCTAATAATAATGGAACAATTTGTGGTGACACCAATTGATAAGTGTACGTGGTATATGGTGGTAGTTGGGTATAATAGGGGGAGAAGACGTGGTTGATGTTTTTCATGTTCACGGTACCTGGTTAATATGTACATATCATGTAATGAGTGAATGATGATGAGGATTTGATCAGTGAATTCTCGAGGTTACAACACACTATATTGGCCCCTAGGAGAGTCTAGTGTTGATTGAATTTTGAATCAACCAATATCAGAAAGGGAGGTACATATTTTATTTGTGTATATATATATTTCACTAACTCCAAGAAAAATGTGATGGTACATTCAAGGGTGTTATTGGTAGGATTGATTCCTGACCCACATTAGGTATAAAATAATTGAATCAGAAGACATTTTATGTTGGTGTGTAAGAGTGGAAGACAATCTGGGAAGAAATTTCATGATTCCTTAAATTTTTTATATTAATATTATATATCTAAATTGAATAATTTACAAGATTATTTATCCTTGGCGAGGTTAGGAATTGATGCGTGACTAGTTTAGGTTCCTGTAAGTTATATTTTTTGTTCACAAGATCATTAGTATAGTATTTTCACATATAAAAAAGATACCATAGGTTTTATTCTATTAATGATACATTTTTTTCTCACTATTAGTGTATATGAACTATATTTTAGGTTTCCAATAGGGTTCTATAAACCAAACTAATAATTTTTAGATAGAAGGTTGGAGCGGTTCTAGAGTTTCTACCTTATGTTCTTTTGGTACATCTTTCTAGTGACACTTATTTATATTTTTTGATATTAATTATGTGAAAACAGATATTATATAAATATGAAGTCATTTTTATTAGTTTTTCTCCTCTAATATTCCATTTATAAAATTTTATATTGAGTGTAAGTCTCCCTTTTATGATTTATACCCTCGATGCTAGTCACAAAACTAATCATATTATATGAAGGATTAAGGGGTAACTAATTATATTCACTATTATCCCAAGAGGGGTTCCTATGGATGGAATATCATGAAATAGTGTTATTATATTTTATGTTTAAGAAATAGAAGGGTGAATTGAGTTAGGAACTATATTAGTTTCATGGGTTAATATAGAAAAGGTATTAACTGGGCATTGTGAAAGACATAGACAAGGGATACATGTTAGGATATAGTATATTAGGGGTCCCTATAATCCGATAAAATCAAATTACCATGATACTTATAAGAGAGATACCTGGGAGAGGTATATGTATTATATATGTTTTCACTTGTTATTGAATTGGGTGATTTTATGAATTAAAAGGATTTGATATAATTCCATGCTATTAGGATTATAGATTTTTCTTATGATAGTAATATATGATATAAATTAAAAGATATAGATAGTCTAAAAACATCTCCCATCAATATGTTTTCTCTCCATGTCATGTTTTAAAATAAGGTAGCCAATTTAGAGCCACCCAAAGTAAAGAATATCTTCATGTGGCTTATGGATACCCTTGATTTCTATTATTTAAGAAGATTTATTTATTCAAATGAAGGTTATATTGTTTTTTTATGAGATCCAATATTGTGGTAACATATAACTCAAATATGTAATGGAATCCATCTATATTAAATGATAAATTAAAATGACTAAATCATTGTACTATTTAGATAAGATTATTCTTAGTAATTATAAATCTATTAAAAAAATATGGAGATCATTAAACATCATTAATGAATTTTATAAACCTCTATTTTTATAAATCCTGTCATGATTTAATTTTTTTTATCTTATTTTCAATATATTCAGGTCAATATTAACCTTAAAGAGAGTGTTATTTGCCTACACTAGTTAAAAAAGAACAAGATATAAGCATGTAATCATTCAAAATTCTAGTCATATGAGTTATTAAGAAGAGAATGATTAACAAAGTATGGTGTTCACCCCATTTAGTATAACACAAAAATTTTATGTGTTTCCATTTGGAATAATATATAACATGTTAATGTTTTAATCCAATAATTTTTAATCCATTTGTATTCTATTATGCATGATAAGTTTAATCTATAATAATGTTAGATAATTTTGTAAAAATAAACTTGTTATGATATGTTCCTGCAAATATAAGTTAATTTTTTTGATTTGGTTCTAAGATGTTTGATCCACATCGCATAAGCTGATGTTTTTTATTGAATTTTTAAATTGTAGTTTACTTGCTGGAACAAATATTATCTTATAACAGTTGAAATTTTACATTCAAGGAATGAATTTACTTTAAAATTTTATTTTATAAACTCGTTAGAGTGATTAAGAAATTATATTCATCCAAATTGGACTATATTGATATTAAAATATAATTACCTTTGTTTAGTTTTTGGGGAAATATTTGATGCTTTTTTCAAAATTTTAATGTCTTGGGATTTGTTTTTGGAAATTTCAATTTCTTGAATAAGTGCTGGGTTTTATACTAATATAAGTGAAATTAATTTTTCAAAAAAAATAGATATGTTTCAATTTATCAAAAATGAAATTTAATTTAAATGGAACATAATGTTTAAAATTTCTTCAAAAAATTATTTAAAAACATTTTCCTCTTTAACTAATGTATAAAATTTAAATGTGTTTATTTCAAGAAGTCATTTAAATATAAATTATATATTAATAATATTTAATTAGAATATTTTGAAAATGAAAATATATTTTCCTAAATTATATTATATTAATTAATGTGAGGACACTCATGATTAGTATTGTTAGGTTATGTCACTAAGAATCAGTATTCTTTGTTGCTTTGGAATTAATGGTTTTATTGTATCCTGTGATTTCATGGTATCCTTCCTTGTTTTGGGGTAGTGAATTAATTTCATGAGGTAAAAATATTTATTTTGATAATAATAATGAAGATAAAATTATGTAATAACACTTTAAAATTTTATTTGAATTATAGAGAGGTTTTTTTGGTATGAACTGTTATTTTTCTTTTAGTAGAAATAGTTGTTGGAATTCTTGATCATAGATTCAAGTACTAGAGTTGAAGAACAGTTGGAAGAGGAAGATATTTCCCTTATGTTAATAGGGACCAAAATTATTTTTGGGATGCCTTTGTTTTTTGTAATACTCTGTGCGGTGGCCCAGATATAGTAGAAGATGAAACATGGTTGACTGGAAATGGTTTCCTAAGAAAAACTACAATTTTAATTAATGTATTGTTCTTTCCAATGGTATCTAGGAGTAAATAGAGATATAAGATATTGAATCCATTTAAATTTTAGTACCATTTGATAATTTTTGTAGCCTATTTCTACACATACATTTATTAGTTCCAATACCTCCTTTATGATAAGGAAATGAAATCATGGAATTTAAAGTTATACATAAGGATAATGATTCATTCATGGGTGGAACATATGGGGTTTTCATTTTTGGTTTAAGTAAGGGATTGTTCCACAGTGTTTGATAAGAGTGAATCAGTTATTTTCATAAATTTTTAATGTGGTGTTTTGAATCATTGATCTTAGAGTTGATAGAGGTAGAAAGTGAGTTGGTCACTTGATGATTAAGCATGACCTAAGGCTTTGGGTCTACCCATCTCCAAAAATTCCATATGGATAAGAGTAACATGATTAGTTTATGGTGTGAAAGGGTAAAAATGATTTTTGTGCCTCATAATTCCTCATATTCCCATGACATGGTGAGGTAGTTGATTAGTCATGAGAGTAATCGAGTTTTCATCCATATTTTCGATATAAGGGGTGATTCTACTTTGGTAGTATCACATTGAGTATGTTTGAATTTAGTAACATTAATCACATTTTATAATTGAAAACTTATTTTAAATAATCATTAAAAAAATAATTGGATATTTTTATCCATTACCTATATTTTTCTCTTTATTCTTTAAATAATTCATTAATATCTAACATTTAGTGTCATTGTTACTTATATATTACCTAAATAAAGGAAATGGGGTTCTAATTTTCAAAAGGAAACGTGGGATTTTTTAAATATTGGAGTTAATTATTCGATAATGGAATGATTGGAAAAAAATTTTCATGAAAAAATCAAAATGTTAGAAAATATGTTAATGTATAGAAGGAGGGAGAATTTTCAAGTAAGATATAATAATTGGTGTAGTTATCTTTCATTCTAATTAAGAGTAATACTTCCTTAACAAAGGATTTTCATGATCAACATATCACATGGTTGTTACATTTAGGGGTCTTGCTTATTAATATTATGAATGTAACTCAATAGTATCATTAAATAAGAATTGTTGAGTATATAATGAATATAACTCCTTGAGAAGGTTATTATTTTTAGGGTTCTTGAAGCAATTACCCTTTTGAGAGAAAATCTTGTAAGTATGGTCTCAATATTAGTGGTTATGTTTCTGGTATCCATTTCCTTATGTTGAATGATTTTCATATTATATATTATATGGGGTTATGATTTTTAGATTCTATTTCTTGGATCATTTTTATGTTTTAATAGTGGTTTTGTCATTATTTGAGAGGAATATCCCTCATAAATCTGTTTTTCGATATTGGTGATAATGGTATTATGTGTTTTGTCTTTCAATCAATGGAAAATTACACATGATTTTGAGTTTGGTGACAATGTGACCTTATGTTTTCCCCCTTGATGGTGGAAGTATAGGTTTAGTTGATGAAGTATGATTTAATCCTAGTTTTTTGGGTAATTTGAGATATGGTAGAATGTTATAAATATGACTTATAGGTTAATTTATACAATATTAATGGATTGGATCCATGATATCTTCATCTTATCCTAGATTTTTTTGGTATCTTTATAATGATTCTCACGTCATTAACTGGGGTGATATAGATATTGAGGATTATAATATGTGTTCATAAGGAATGATTGAGAATCAAATATTATCAAGTGAAGGTGTTGTGTGGCTGATTTATCCCCTTAGTTCTTATATTGTAATTTTATGGTTGTCTGGATGATATCACTTAGTATCATGTCATGTCAATGCAGTATTCAAATCCTAAAAATTATTTAATTTTGATTTGTTTTTTCTTAATGATGTTATGCTTTTATTTTTTATGATTTATGAAATTTATTTGTTCCTCAAACTAATTCAGTTTGTTTGGTGGAATCATTCAATATCATAGGTATCTTTATGAAGAGTGGGGTCAATAGAATATGGAGTGGTATTACTTAATTTTATTTTTCTTCTTATGAGGTGTTCATTTTTTGTTGTAATTTGGTTCTTGAGAGGTATCTCATAGGATGGTTTTTTGACAGTTTTCATATTCCTTTTCCCTCTGACATTATTTTTAACTATACAGGATAAGAATATTTTGATAGGTCTCTAATGTGACTTCATATACCATCCATACCATTACTTTTTTTATGAATTTGGAATATATAAGTACTTAGAGTAGTCTTGAAAAAGCATTAGAGGAGTTAAGAAGAGATTTTATTTTTAAGTGGAGATTGTGGCATAGAGATTTGGGATACAACATAGAAAATTTTCTTAGAGTGTAATAGAAGTCTTGCAGTATTGAGGCTTAGGATAATGGGTTTTTGTAACACTATTGAGTTTGGATAGATTTAGTGAACAAGTGAGTTGTGTTGATGGTCTTAGAGAGGTTTTATTTTGTGTACCTATTATTTTCAGGGATCTTTTGGCATGTCCTCAAGATTATGGAATAGTGGGTTGGAGATGGATCTTTGGTGACATAGCTCAGGGTCTTGTAGTATAGTCCTTTTGAGTGGTGGTATTTAGTGTTTCTATTGATTTGGGCTTTCTAATGTTATGGTTAATAGGTTTCACTACATGCATACCTAGGGTATAATTTTTTTTTTAATATCCATTGCATCTATTTTTGAGTCTAGATGGATCGTGGGTGATTATGGCATAACATATTGTCTTACACCGTAGTGTGGGGTAAATCCATATTCCCTATAGCACAATCAATGGTTTTGTTCCATGATATATTTAATTAATATATTTTATATAAATTTCAAACCACTATCAATTATCATTAGTTCCCTACTCTCTCTTGACTATTATATAACCTATGGAAAATCTAGGGTAGTTTATTATCCCCTATTGTTGGGATTTAACCATCATCCTTAGGAGATCAAATATTGTCAATCAAATTTCAGTTCCTCTGCTTTTATCCATGGTTTTATACGTTTTATATCATGTATCATTCATTTGAAGTTATTGTAACAGAGGATTGGAATTTATTTTTTGGCAGGGTTCTTTGGTCTTGAAAATCATTGTTAGGTTCAACATTTCTCTTATTTCTCAAAGTTATTATGGCTGATGATCATCTCCTTTGTTCTTAGTTATCACACAATGACCCAAAAAACCATGATATAGGTAGGGTATTCAAGCCATTTTTTATAATGTGAATCTATAAAATAATAATATTTTTTTTATTTTTTTGGTTGGATAGTAAGAGTTTAATAATGAATTTAATTAACAAGATATAATTGAAATTAAGGGGAAGGGTGAATTCACATATATTTATTTTTTATCATGTTATTAAAATTTATATTTCTAACCTTGAAATTGATAACTTCGGTTAGGTGAACAATGTATATGCATTTAATTTATAACCCTTTATGGCTTGTTATTTGAATTCAATGTTCCTCAATGATTAAACACTTATATATTCCTATGAAATTATTATGTGTGAATCTGAAAATTTTTGTAAAAATAATCAAGCTAGAGATAATGGGATATTATTAAATAAAAAATTTAATTTAATTAAAAATATTTTGAAAGATGAAATGTTACTTTATGTGTATGTTGTTGTGTCTTTTTCATACTTGTTATTATGTGGATCTCAAGGGGAGTGGAATGGTGATAGTGGTGATCAGTTTGGATGTGGAATGTTTTGTTCAATGATGATGGAGTTCATTTGTATGTTATATGCTTAGGGATGGTTTGTGGTGGTTGTTAAATAATTTATGATGCTTTGTGATTGAGTTTTGGTAATTTCCTTGGATTGGTATGTGGTTATCATTATTGTTGGATAGTATGGTTATTTTGTTGTTGGGTATAGTTATAGTTGTTTGATATTTATGGAATTTTCCTGGATATAATGAACTTGAAATGGAATATGATGTGATTTTAATGGAATGTTTTGTAATATTGTAATTGATAAAAATAATGGTTAGTGAATGAATTTGAATAATGGGTGTTTTTGTGAATGGGTTGTTAGTAAACATGGTATGGAGTATCTCAATAAAAAATATTGTTGATATCAAGTAAATTTGGATTCAATTAAATATGTTATTAAAGAATAATATTTTGGGTTGTACGTGTGGCTATTTTTTCAGGTGAGTTTAATTTAGTTGCGTAATCTAGTGGTGGAGGATGTCATGAGGTGATATAGTAGTAACATGGAATATGATAGTGTTTTTTGGTGTGGTCCCCTAGGTTGGGCATGTGTGTCACCATGTATAATTATATTTTTATGTGATTTTTTATACACCCCACCGAAGTTATATATTCCTACAAACACCCAATTATTTTTTGATTTGTGTGTTTTATCCAGTATCTAGGTTGGTGAGGGTGGATGGATGGATTTCCCCTCTTCCCCTCTATTCCTTCAACAATATTTATTGGTGATGACATAGGAAGTGGTGATACCTTGTTATGATGTAACTATTGGTGGGGATTCTTAGTGATAAAGTATACGGTATACATTGTGTGTTGTATATTGTATTGGGAATCACTGATGTTTATGTCTTTTCTATTCATGATAGACTGCTATTATTGGATTATGTTGAGATGTGTGGATGATGATGAGGATGTGATGTGTGAATTAACTTAATGTTTACACAAGATGTAGGGCCTATTGGGAGGTTGAGGTAGAGAGTTCAGCTACTATAACCACGTCATGAAGGAAATTATAGATGTGTGTTTTGGATATCTGTATTTTCATTATTTAATACAATACATTGGACCCTAAGAGGGTGGGTATGTAGGATTAAACACGACCCACAGCAGGCATGAAATAATGGAATCACAAGATATTATTTATTGGGATGTGAGAGTAGAAAGTCAATGGGGAAGTGGTTGTATAGGACTTTAAATTATGTTATTTTAATATTATCTTAAAACATTAGATAAATTAATTGGTGAGTAGTAATTTGGGAGGTTAGTAATGAGATATTACTTTTTAGGTGTTGGTTTGTTCGGTTTTATATTTACTTGTATATTTGTATGCTTATTTCACATTTTTGGGATAGACATTGTGTATGTTTCTACTTTGTATAAATTTTATGCTCACCCCAAATGTAAATCAATTGAATTTTTGGTTCCATGAGTATTAGGAAATACTATTTTCTAGGTTAGATTTGGCATCGATTTGTTTCCTTAGTTATTTTGGTATTTTAATTTTGAGACTATTATTTTTAATTATTAACATGCACCATGGGATAATGACTATTTTTAATATATATGATATTGTTTTGATTCATAATTTTCCCCTTTTATATTATGAAAAAAACTGTACATATAGGGTAATTGTTATGACTATATGTTTTATACCCCCGATCCTAGCCACTAACACATGTCCTATTGGATGTGGGCTTCGAGGGACACATTTTTTCACTTTAAGACTAAGAGTCATACTAGGGAATGGTTGGGGGGTCATGTAAAAAATTGAAACCTAATGAAAATATTTAAAATGTATATAAATGGAAGAATAAAATAGGATTCCAATAGGTAATATGGAATCAATTTTATAGAAGAACTAATTATATGTAATTTTTATTATATGAAGCTCTAAATAAGCGTTGTCAAATGAGACCTTATAAAATCCCTCGAATATGATTAATAAATTAAATATTAATTTATCTTTGTTGGGATTAAAAATACTATATTTTAATTCTAAAATAAAATCCATTTAAATATGATACATGAAATCCTTTTTAATAAAAATTGTTGAAATACTTGTTTAAAATTATTTATCAAAAATTAAAAATGCTTGAAATTGTTTTCAATTGATATTATCAAGGTGAAAATTAGTGGACGAATCCTAAAATTTCATTTTTAGTTATATGTGTTCTATATACATAGTATAAAATAATTTTAAGAATAACATATGTGAAATAACATTTTTCCATGACACTTTTTTTATTTTTTGGTTTTCATAAATCATTAAATTATATTTTTATTTAATTGACCCCCTTGAAATTGCTAGATAAAAATTATGGAAGGAATATCTTAAAAAATAAAAATATATTTGAGCATAAATAAACCATTGGATTCAATATTAATATATGAATAAACACTAGAAATAGACATATAATGTATTGATAAATCATGTTGGTAACATAATTTTGAACTAAGGGATGATATAAATAAAAAAATGTTAAATAATAAAATTATCATAATTAATAATGTATCCATTAAGATATGGAAATTAGAGACAAATATATTTGTAGTTTTTGGAAAGTAAATCTATGTTTTTTAAAGTATAAAAATTTAATTATATAGTTTATTAATTAAACCAAACAATTTCACCAAAATGGTCAAAATTAAATATAATTATCTTATTATATTTGCAGAATATTTTTTATTTTTTATTTATTAAAAATATATTAATTTTTTTTTTCATATTATGAATACTCAAATAAAATCAATGAATATGGCTATGCATAATTAATTATACTTTTCAGGAACAAAACAATAGGTTTAGCTATGGACCTAATAAATTAATTAGTTTTATATCAAAATAATAGGGTAAAGGACTCAAGTTACATGTAGTTTTAGTTATTTTAATGGGAATCTAAGGACCAATATATTTGTGGGGATTGAATTTAAAAATGATGAAATTGAATAATATGTAAGAATAAAAATATATAATTCAAAAGTATCAATAATTAAAAAAATATACTCCAGTACTCTAACGTTGTTATGTATTAATAATATAAAATGAAATAGATGGTGCAAACCTATCAACTAATACTTGAAGATATTATTAATACACAAAAAAACTTTTTTTAATCACACTATTGAGAAACACAGAACATATTAATTTAAACATATGAATACATACTGCTATAGAAAAATTCCCATTGGAGTCGTCATGTTTTTAATTGTGTGATGTTATAGACCAGTTGTATATAATTGTTCTTTAGTAGATGGTGTTAAAAATAATATTACATGGATTGGGATTCCACAAAATCCAAATAACTGAATAGCTAATTTATAATATTTAATTATCAATATAATATATTATTGATAATAAATAATAATAATAAACACAAAGAAACAACATCAGTTAACAAATGAAAACAATAAATTTCAACTAAAAAACAAGTAATGTAATTTTATAGGAATCCCTGAAAAACCACATAATTAAAATTATAAATATAAATAATCTGACTCCCATATTGTATTGGGTAAGTGTTTATTCATTTATCTAAGTGATTAGACATTATAGAAAGAAATGAATGTAATCAGAAAATTTTCATATGATGAATATTTTTTTTGTACAGTGAGAGAAATTATGCAGCCAAACCATCCAGGGAGAGATATCTAATTTTAGTGGATAATGTATGATCAGTGCATAATCTCCCTAATAATAAAGTTAAATTATTCATTTTTATGGAATATTTAAATTTTTATTTATTTAGTTAATTTTAATTAGGGGACTCTTATTTCCCCACACAACACATTTGAGAACCTTTAAAAGGAGCCCATTGTTTGTTAAATCCCCTCCCCCTCATTCTATATATATCTTCTTCTGATCTATGGGTGATATATCAAGGTAATATCATATTTTTCTATTAATTAATAATCTTACATTGTTATATTCACTTTTTTTAGTTTCATTATCCTAACAAGCTATAATGGTTAACCCTATGCTTAGGGATGGCCTAAATATTGGGTGACATTGTTTTTAAAGATATTTTAGCATCTATCTTGTCCGAATTTTGGACTATTTAAGTAAGATACATTTATTTTATAAGATATATGAAGGTTACACTTTATTGTTACTTTTATATGAAATGTCTCTTTGTTCTTGGAATTTTTATATGTTTTTATGTTTCAAATTTATTTTTATAAAAACAATCCTTGATAAGATTATGAATGGATTTCAGGTAATTGGTTTGTAGTGTTTAAAAAAATGGAGTTTTCAAGATACAAGGGTAACGTTTTTCTAAAGAAATATTTGATCAAGATAAAGTGTTTTATATAATTTCACTCAAATTTATTATCATTCGAATAGATTTATAAATAATGTTTTCGATAAAGATTAATTTTTATAAAGTTAATTTTTTTGTATTCACATTATTATCAGGTTTTTATATGTATTTTTTGAATAATTAGGGTTATAATTATATATTTGAAATATTATTTATTATAAACTAATGTATTTTCAATGTAATTGATGGATTTAGTGATTTTAGATTTTTTGAAAAAATATTGATAAAGGGGAGGATTCCTTAAGTTTGTTTAGGGGTATCAAGGGAGTTATTTTTATATACGATTAGATTCTTTATATTTTAATTTATTATACTTTCATAGAAAACCATAGGTTTCTATGTGATAATATTTTTATGATTGATAAACTAGTTTTGGATAATTACCATGATAGTTTCACCTAGTGTAGTTCATGAAGATGATATAGAGTTTACACCTTAAGAGCCTTGTTTGGGTAATTTTATGTCTATGACTCTTAAGATCACATTTTAGTCTAGTATATTGGCTTTCTATGCTAGGTACAAGGTTGTAACTTACTCTAAAGGTTTTTATCTCATGCCATGGTTAATCTAATATATATTTTTTGTTTTTCTCATATGATTCATTTTAAGAATCATGGTTATGTTCATATCAAATGAAAGTGGTTTTGATGGCGAAGGAAAAAAATAATTGTTATTTTTTCTTAGTCATCAATATATAATAAAGATATTTTTAGTTCTTGTTTTTAATTTATCATTTAATAGCCTATATTATAAAAGTAATTTCAATTATTCATTGTGGAATACAATAATTAATCATCTCATAGCCAATATACACACTCTGATGTGTTTGTAGACATTCAATCTATTATAGGAAAAGGAAAATGATCTTACTCTTCTTTTTGTGTTAAATAGATACCTTCTTTAGTAAAATCCTCTCTTTTTGGTTTTCTTTTTTATTTTTTAATATTATATTTCACCTTATTACATTTTTATATATATTACACTATTTTTCATTCATGTAGTTTATTATACTTATACCATATTTGGTTGGTTATAATTTGGAATGTATGTATTTTTTATGATGGATTTACAATGTATATAACATTCTTTTAGAATTACATATAAGAATTTATAATACTATTTCATATAGATTTTGAGGGTGACATCATTACCAAAGTGTATATTCAATACCACCAAAACTGGTTTCCTACCTATAGAGTTTGAGAATATGGTTCAGGCCTTGTGGTGGGACGAATTGGGTGACATGTTAGGTTAACCTCGGTTGATGAATTATAAGATAATATAATATCCATCATATTATTTGGTAATTAATGTTATATTAGATATATAGTCCATTTAACTCAATGGATAGCTTAGGGAGCATATATGGACAACTATTACACTTGAAGTGCCCTGAGTTTACATGGATATTTTGGATATTTTTTTTAGAATCAAGAACGATTATTTTACAATTTTTTGTCTAAATTGATGTTATTATGGTTAATATTGATGTTATAGGTTTTATTTATTCACGACATAGATTTCTAAGTGAAAATGGTAAAAACACAAGGCATAATAATACTATGAATGGTTTAAAAAATAGGTAATTTCATTCAGTAGTATTCTATTAGGGGTTTTAAAATTTTATAAATGTATTACGAAACCATTCATATTTGAAAACTCTGTTATATTGTATAATTTTGATTCCATTTATTTCAAGTCACATCTATTATTATTTGCAGTAATTTGTGATAAATTGAAGTGGTTTTCTAAGATGCCTTGATATTTTTAAATAGAGTGATACTAGATTTTATAACAAATTTGGATTTAATTTAGGATTTTATTGGGTTTAAAACATGATGGTATTGTAAAAAATGTAATTGATAAGGACATCAGTGAAATTTAGAGTGGGATATAATGATAATATTCCATAGGAATCCTTCTATTAATTAAAAATTTCTAAATATATGATTTAAACCAATTGATTTTTTAGTGTAAGGGAGTGTTTGGTCCAACTCATATGATGAATTATTTTTCAAAAATTAATAAATAGAATTCACCACCCATTCATGGTGATCATGGATGTCAGGTTCTTGAGGAGTGTCTAGAGAAAAGAGGCTATTTTCTTATTTTCTTTAGGCACCCAAGAGATCTAAATTGATGTTATATAGTTATATATTGGAGGGTCTCTGATTTAAGTGGTTTGAATAAATTTTATAAGATATGTTGTATGACAACCAAATATAAAAGTATTTCAAAGATTTGTTCAACCAATAAATTTTCCCCAATTTCTAGGGATTGATTCGGCTAGAGAGTTCATGAAATTTCAGTAAGGACACATTTTAGTGAAGGAATTTTCCTAAAATTATATTTTAATATTAATTTTTCTACAGATCTTATCTCTAATAATACTATAAATGATCATTGATTTGAGATGACCCTTAAACCTAATACATATCACAAGGATTTTATCTTAAACATACCTTTATATGATTCAATGGTTAGTATGATAATAATGTCTATGCATGATATTAATGTAATGATACATATAGGGGTAATTTAACTATGACTGGTGGTAGCCACACTTCTTCATCTGGTCAAAATATTAAAAATTAGGTACCTATATGGTGATGTTGGGGGAGTTTTCAATTACCATCATACCAAATTTCTCAAATTAAATCTTAATTAATTCCTATCGTACGATTCCACTATGATAATAATATCCACTCATAGACTAATTTCAAATAAAATTATATAGTATTTCATCTATATCAACAAATACTATAGTTGTTCTGTTTTTGGAGTCTTCATCATATTTAAAGAAACTAAACTAGTTGTTTCTTTACGCAAATCTCTTTTATGAAATAAAAATCATTCTGAAAAGAATGGATCTATACTCATAGGTGAGAATAATAATGTTCAAATAATGGTAAGGATATCTCTAATACAAAATCATAGAGTATTTTCAATTCTTCGAATTTATATGTGATAAGACATGAACCTAAAAAACTAGATTATTGTCCATTGATAAATTTATGTACCATGATTTTTACTTCAAATTAGGCCCAATAATTATTTTATATAATTTATTCTCATTATTATGTATCATATATAGTGTTTTATCAATTGATTTTTTGCATGAAGCTTGTTCCTTTTGAAATAGATATCACCACTTGTTTGGGAAATAAGATAGTTTAGGGATTAAACTAACCATATTGTTGGTTAGTTATAGTTGATGTTAAATGTAACGTCCTATCCTAGTATCCACAGAACCAAAACCCTGAGAAAATTTTCCACAACACCTCTAGAGCACCTCCTCATATGCCAGAGGCTGATGACTTGTAGTGGGGGTCTAAGATGAATCTATGAGGAGACTATACCCCCCTATAAAAGTGAAAAAAATAGATATAAACAACCAAATGTCATACACATCAGTGTAATGAGGATGAATAAAAAAATAAAACTAAAAGGCGCTGTTAATAATTGGAAATGTAGTAAATTCCTGAACAACCATGCAAAACACACAACTATGATCTCCCACTAGGTCGATCACACTGATACAAAGCACAAAAGAAACTGAAATCAAAAGTAAATGTCTCTACTAAAAACTCTGATCCAAACCATGTACCCAATCTCCAGACATTCTAAAAATTCACCAACCTGATAAGAAGTACCACATGAGTGACTCTTCTTGGTCATACATCTCTGGGGATCAGTCATATCGACCATAAAACTCGTGATTAACCAAAAAATTAGCCATTAGGTTTACACATAAACCATGATGAACATGCATGGGAGAGAAATAATCTCAGTAGGCCACCCTAAAAAGAAACCTATAAATGTGATGGTATAGGTGTATGAAAAAGTAACCTTCTCTGCCTCATTGAGAACCAACTAAAAATTAGGTAAAACCAACATGAAACCACAGTCAAACCTTGGGTCCGTAATCTCGATCAACTACTAAGTGCCACCATGGATGTCCATATCTATATATGTACACATGTATAGTCCCATACCTATAAATATATAAATAAATATGAACATTCACTAGTATGTGAAACCAAATAACCAGAAACCACCTTTGTTGTCAAACTCCGTACTATGTCATCATGACCATACAAATTCTCATACTTTGAACCTCGACAAACTGTCCCATAGCAACACAAGAGTACCACTAAGCCCAATCCCCCAGCCTGACATCTATCTCATGTATACTAATCATGGTACACAAATCCACAATATATATCATAATCCATATATATCAAATCCACTGTGTCTGTATAATCAGTCTAGAATCGTAACCATGGATGTAGAGTTTCCATAAACCATCCACCCCATCTGGTAAACCATCAATGACTAGACCCTCACTCTAGAGAACTATCCTCAAAGTACACTATTTTTGTCTAGAACCTTAGTCTTACACCCTCTCAATAGTATACTTTCTATGGTTAGAACCTTAGTCTAGTAACCAACATCAGTGGGCCCAAGAGCATTAGTCAGTCCCAACCAAAGGAGAAGAAGTCTCAGCCCAACATCCTTTATCACATGGAATGCCATTTATGCCTTGAGCCTCATTCTGGTGCACTATCTATGAAGTATACTATCAATGTCTAGAGCCTCAGTCTGAAACCCTCTCAGTGTTACACTCCTTATGTTTGGAACCTCCTTCCAGTACCCAACCAAAAAAATAGAATATGTGACATCATTATTCTCAATAGTATAACATAGCTTGCTTGGAATATTGATCCAACACTCATACATAAACTACAATCGGTACCTATTTGAAAGCTCAAGCCAAAAATCTCAAGAATATATATCTGGAACCATACATGTGGATCATCCATCCTGCTCCCATGGCCATTACAACCCATACTAACAAATTGGGTTCAAGAACATGGCAACATAACCCTACCAACAAGCCCATGGGTAATACAAGTCTCAACCACAACGAAGAAAAACATAACAATGGTTGTCTATACGTCCTTATCAACTATAAACATATCATACCATTGGCACATAAGTCATATTGGGTCCCAAGAAACACCCATAAATGAACCACACAAGCATGCACACAACTTCTTAGAGTCACCCTATCATTCAGTCCCACACATGGGCCTCTAGGTCTACACACAAACTGACCCATCCCCTCTTGGATCCTCAGAATTAGAACTCCAACAAGGGAATCCCCTCTTAACCCCGGTAACCAAAAACTCTCAGGACAAGGCCTAACATTGGTAGCATCCTCGACCATCCCTCGATTTCCTCTAACTAATCCCTAATCAAGACATGCCACCAAGGCATAAAAAATAAATCACATGACACAGATGCATTCTTAACCATCAACCAAAATATACAAGGATCAATTTTTATGATATCCACCCTATAAGGGCTTCATCAAGAGTTCCTCAGACTCAACACTTTATTAAAAAGACACTCTTCCATAACCACAATCATATGGTATCAACCTATCCCCAAAGGCTCTATCCACTTGGATCCTGAAACATAAGATCTACACCTCAATTGTTCAAGCCTCAAGTCTCTAGTCCCGATTTGCAATTAAAACCAAAATCTTCCAATATATACTACTTTAATTATATCTTCTAGTATTAAACGAAGAAACCATATGTGAATACCATGGAACTCTCACACCGGATCACACATTGTGCTCACAACCCTCTCCTGGGTCCCCTGGTTAAAAAACCAACCCACTGAGGGACTCTGAATCCAAACCTAAAGGAAATCCTACTTATAAAATAAATTTTTCCAAAACACCAACTATATCACCTCTATATGTACAAATGATTCCACCATTGCAATATATATGAAAAAACACTTAGAATGAGCTACTCATGCCCCCAATTCTGACTTCCAAACCACAAAATACCCAAAAACACTAAGCTGGAAAAACTAAACTGAGGGTACTTTAGAGTAAACTGTGTGTAATATAATACCTCCCTATAGTTGTGTTCTTTTACAAGGCCAGAACATCCTGGAGTCTTTCTGTGTAAATTTACACAACGTTTATGTCAAATATCAAGGTGTATGCTATTAAAAAACAAAAATTCAATGTTCTTTTTCAAATGTCCAGACACATGACCATGTACAACCACCAACACACGGTGTGTACTCAGAGTGAATGGCATGTGATTATAAAGTGTACTTCGTCCCCAAAATGGCAGAACACATTTTATGTGTGATTGGTTCACATGCCATGTTGAAGGGAAAATTTGACAGGGTTCCCATATAAATAGACTAGATTTCTGTTATTCACCCTGAAACACACAGATCGACCCATCATGCATCCTTTGTTACATAATAAAGCATTAATATGTCAAAACAACTAATATATAGGGATTTAGATTATAAAACCTAAAACTGGCATACCTTTTGCTGTTAACATCATAGCTTCGGGATTAATTCACTCCCAGAAGCTGTTGCGTCTAGATTCCGTGATGATCTATACCAAGGATGAAGTTTGGAGGCATATTCTCCACCTTTCCCCTTCGATAATGACATAGATCATGTGGGATAATCCCCCACCATCTACAACTATGAATGGGGACCCCAAATTGGGGTGGGATACTCTTCTAATAAATTAATTAATCCCCCATTTAACACTTGTCCCAGCCCCAAAACCCGATGTGAGTTAATACCTCTCCCAGGCAATAACCCCCATTCTGGAATCAACTATAGAGTTAGAATCTCAAACGGATGCTCTTTTTTAATATATATATAGACACTTGAAACCATCACACTAAAATATTATTTAGTTTTTTAAATATTAAATATTTTTTCAAAACTCCAACTACTCGGATGATCACCAAACATCTGTCCTAGGGTAAACACCAATTTATAGGACTAAAAGAATGGTCAAAAAACATTTCGGGCCCATCTGCTGCGGTAAAATGGCCATTTTACCACATTTGAGAAGCCAAGAACAAGAATTCAAATTTATTATCAAAATATTAAAATACATAAAACTTGGGACTCTACCACCTCTCCACCATAAAACTTCTAGTCCTCGAGAAGCCTCGATGGTTCTCCAACCACACATCCTAACTAACATTTTCCATTAAAACAAGCTCAACAAGTTTCATTCTTCCCAAATACACCATCCAAGTTTCTCCAAAGAACTTCAAGAAAGGGAATACACCCCATAAAAGGCCAAGCCACTACCAACCACCATTAACAAACCACAAGAACATTACTAAACAAGACCCCTACATGTTGATATCCCACATAACCATTTAAAAACCATCATCATACTCATGGTGCTTCCCACCATATAACTCAACCCACAATTACCAATTCTGAACCAAAACACTTTCCGTCATTAAAGTCACCTTTGAAATACATTCTTTGTGGTCCACAACCATCCCGACATGGTCCTCAATGTATCCTTGAACCTTCACATACTAGGGTCACACCAATAGACCCAATCTGATACTTCCCACCATTGTATTACCAATATTGTTACCTCAAAACCAAACATCTTTTCCCCACCCATGCCCCAAATAGGAACAAACCTCGAGCTAGACATGACCACTTTTCTCATACCAGAGCAACAAAACAACACAATAACTATTGCCTATTCGTGACATCTAAGTAGTACAAATGGTATTCATCGATATTCGGCCCATCATAGGGACCTCACTAATTGATAGCCAATGGTTTTCTCCCACCATGAGGTTTCAAAAACACCACTCCATGAAGAAAGACTCATAGTAATCCCCTTACCAATATAAGGAAACATCTATATTACATGCGATAAAGCAGGTGTTCTTGTAGAAAAATCAAAATGATGTCAATATATTGGGCATGATAATCTATAAATTGTGAGCATATTAAGAGGTCATTACAGAATACCATCACAACCTCATACCTTTCTAACATCATGGTTTTATCCCAAGGCCTTAGGTCACCATGTCCACAAGCCTTTTACACACCCAATATAATTTCTCAGCCCTCACCCAGTTCCCATCCCAACTAGAGAACCTCGTACATACACTCCCGTAATGTTTGATCCACAAACCAAAAATATAGCTCATCACGAAAACTCACATCTCCAAGGTTCCAATATCACATAACCATGACACACCCTTTTGTAACTCATCTATGAAACCCTCTCTGATTCCAACAATTCACCTATCATAGAAAATCAGTTTATAAGTTTAAACCTTGAAAACAAGTACACTTATTGTGCTCCCAATCCAACCCCGAGCCATTGGGATAAACTCATCCACCCAACTATTTCCTGGTCTATGAACCTGAATGAACTTTCCCCTCTCAAAACCAACAACAAAACATAATTTGTAGCACAAAATAAGACCATTACAAAACAAAAGGCATCTGACGAGACTAACCCTCAAACCCAACTACAACCTCTGCAAACCACTTCCACTTGTAAAAAACTCCCATCTATGCCTTACTCACATGAAATCACTCATAAATCAGTTGACCCCTCTCACAGGTCACCCTCAAAAGTAAAAAATCCATGCCTCCCTACTCTGGAGTCATGTCAAAAAGGCCATTAGCTCTCCCACCTATCCGTACAGATCAAGTCTCACATCAAGACACTCGATCTAACCACCCTGGTCTAAGCCACCACAAAGAAGGACACTACTCATGGGGTATCTACAAACACCCATCTCATCATATCATGAAATTAAATAGACAAAACATCCCTATCTAGGGTCCCACACCATAAAGGAATCATAGTCCAACCAACTGCCCATAACTAGCGTGTCTTCCCTCCTCGAGTATCTTTACATTAGACTGATCCTTAGAGGATCCAGACATACAATGAACCTCCACCAAAACCATATATGGGGGGGGGGGTGTCCAAAACCCTATGTTGATACTATACCGACCAACTAGGGTCAGTAAACCAAGTGCACAAAAAACAAAACTTACATCCTCACTACTAGGAATCTCATCATAGATCCCCAAAACCTACCATTAAATGAAAACATGTAAAATCCAACACTAGTATGCCTTTAACATGGGGATCGTACATGTCTATCATGATGCACGAGAAACCTCTTGACTCTTCAATCTAAGAGTCAAAACTAACTCACAAGCCTCTTGTTAATGGGTCAAGAGCCTAAAATCCATCATAAATATTTAAATACAGATAACATGTGCATCCCTCAAAGATAAAATCATATAAAACTGTAACATCAAAAATAAAAAACATCAATCCTAGTCCGTATTAATCTAGACTTCCTAACAGAATAGATTTCGGGACACAGTAGCCCGATATCCATCACAAGATCTGATACATTCCTATTTCTGATGTCTACCAAACCCCAAATAGTGAAATATCATGAAAGTAATTCCTCTAATACCCCTTTGTAATTTGCCAGCCTGGTAGAAACTAAACTGGTGCTCCGAATCGGTTTTCCACAAGACTTGAAGAATGCCTCCTCGTACACTAGAGGCTATAGACTAGTAGTGGGGGTATATGGTGAATCTGTGAGGATGCTCTACTACTATAACAGAGTGAACAACTAGATGTAAAAAACCAAATATCATACACATCATAGTAATGTGGAAGAAAAAAATAAACTAAAATTAAAAGTTCCTATAAATATAAAGAAATAAATTAAATGCCCGAATAACTATGTAAAAAATATCACTATGATCACCCACTAGGCCGATCACATAGATATAAAGTACAAAAAAATTAAAGTAAAAGTACAGGTCTCTAATAAAAGCTCTCAGCCAAACCACATACCAAATATCAATACATTATCAAACTACACCAACCCAATTAGAAGTACGACATGAGAAACTCCACTCGATCATGAAACTCTGAGCCTTAGCACTAACTACTATGCAAATCATTCTCAACCAAAAAATAATACATAAGGTCTACACGTACATCAAGTATCATGTGTAGGGGTGAGAAAGAATCTCAGTAGGCCACCCTAAAAATAAACATATAAATGTGCTACTATAAGTGTATGCAAAAGTAACCTGCTCAGCCTCACAGAGATAGAACTAAAAAAGAAGTAAAACCAATGTGAAACCATAGTTGAGCCTTGGGTCTGTATTCCCTTTCATCTAGTAGGTTCCACCATGGATGTCCATATATATATATATGTGTATATATTTATATTTCCATACCAATACATATATACATAAATATGAACATTCACTGGTATGTGAAACTGAATAACAAGAAACTACCTCAGCGATAAAACTCCATACTCAGCCCTCATGACCATATATACAATCATACTTACAACATCAAAAAATTGTCCCATATCCAGACAAGAGTACCGCTAAGACTAGACCTTCAGTATGACATCTATCTCATGTATAATTACCATGGTACATTAAGCATCGGTCTATCTCATAATCCATATTTATCACATCCACCATGTCCGAATAATCATTACAGAATCATAACCAAGGTTGTAGAGTGTCTTTAAACTATACATCCCAATTGGTAAACCATAAAATTCTAGACCCTCAATCTCAAGAACTATCCACAAACTACACTATCAGTGTATAGAGACTTTGTACCATCTCAGTAGTGTAATTTATATGCTCAGAAACCCAGTCCATAAACCAACATATATGGTCTCTAGAGCATCAATAAGTCTTAACTAAAGGAGAATGATCTTATTTCAAACATCCTTTATCATATGGTACTCCATTTACACATAGATCCTCAGTTTGGTGCACTATATTTGATGTATACTATCAGTTTATAAAACCTATGTCTGAAACCCTGTTATTAGTACACTCTCTATGCATAGAACATCCATCTAACACCCAACCACATATAGAAGATGTCACATCACTATTCTCAACAATATTTCATAGCGTGCTCATAACGTCGGTTTAACACTCAAACTTAAACTAAAATCAGTACTGATACAGAACCTCAAACAAAAATATCAAACAGTGATATATGGAACCATACATGTGGGTCATCCATATAGATCCCATAGGCATTATAACCCTTACTAATAAATTGGATTCCAAAACATGGAAACCCAACCATATCAGCACTCCCATCGGTAATATAGGTCTCAACCACAACGAACCAAAACATAACAACAGTTGGCTATACATCCTTCTCAACTAGAAACATCTCATACCATTGACACATACATTATCTTGGGTCCCAAGGAACACCCATAAATGATCCACATAAGCACACACACCGGCTTAGGGTCACCCTATCATTCAGGCCCACACCTAGCCCTCTGGATCTACACACAAATTGAGCCATCCGCTCTTGGATCCTTGGAACAAGAACTCATGCAAGGGAATCCCCTATAAACCATGGTATCCACCAACTCTCAGGCCACGCTCTAACATAGGAATAATCCTTGAGCATATCTCAATGGCATCTAACTGATCCCTGATCAAGACATGCCACCAAGTCATCAAAAATCCATCCCATTCCACACATGCATTCTTAACCATCAAAAACAACATACATGGATCACTTAACCAGATACCTACTTTCTAAGGGCCTCATAAAGAGTTCCTCAAACTCAACTTCACACAAAATATACACTCTTCCATAAATACAATCCTATGGTATTAACCTATCCTCAAAGGCACCATCAAACCGGATCCTCAAACGTAGTATCTACACCTCAACTGTTCTAGCCTCAAGTCTCTAGTCCTGATTTTCAATGACAACCAAGATCATCCAATATATATTACTAAAATTATGTACTCTTGGATTAATCCACAAAAAATTATGAAAACACCATTTCACACTCACATTGGATCACAGATGGAGCTCACAACCCCCTCATTGGTCTCCCAGATAAAAAATCAACCCAATGAGGGACTTTGAAACCAAACCTCATGGGAATCCTAATTATAAAATAAATTTTTCCAAAACACCAACTATATCACCTAAATATTTCCAAATAATTTCACCATTTCAATCTACATCGACAAAAACTAAGAATGGACTACTCAGAGGCCCAATTCTATCTTCGAGAGAACTATATACCTAAAAACTCTAAGATATAAAATTGCATCAAAAGTACTTCCGAGTACACGATGTGTACTATAATACCTCCCCTTGGATGTGTACATTTACATGGCCAGAACCACTGGAGGTTTTTCTATGTAAAATTGCATGGCATGTACTTCAAAATACATTGTATATACTATTCAAAAACTACAACATTGTGTTCTTTTTCACAAGGTCGGACACACGACCATGTACCACCACCACCACATGTCATGTAATCAGAGTACATGGTATATGATAAGAAAAATTCTGTATTCCTTGAAAAATAATAACACACGGAAAGTGTGACAGGTTTACATGCCACGTCGATGGGAAAATCTGATGGGGTTTCCCTACAAACAGCCCAGATCACCCCTATTCACCCCGAAACACATTGATTGAACCATTAGGGGTCCTTAACAGTTGAAATAATTAATTAATAGATAAAAAACAAATATATGGGAATTTAGAGTATAAATCCAAAAACTAGCCTATCTTGTGGTGTAAACACCGAAGCTTCAGGTCTAAATCCACCCCCCAGAAGTTGTCGTGCCTTGATCCGATTTAGATCTACACCAAGGTTGAAGTACATTGACATCTACTCTACCATTACCATTAGATCCATCAATTAAGCATGAGGGTGAATACCCTCCCCTCTCCTTCCATTTGTGGGGACCCCAAAATGGGAGGGACTCTTTTAATTATTTAATTAATTAATTAATACCCCATTTAACAACTGTCCTATGTCCCAGAACCTGACATGAGTGAATACCTATCCTAGACAATAACCCCCATTCTGAAATCAACTACGGAGTAAGAATCTAAATCTGACTCTCTATTTAAGAGATACAGTCACAAAAATCTATTCTACTAATTTAATATTTAATTTATTAAATATTATACATTCATCTAGAACTCCAAAAACTTTGAAGTTCACCAAAATTCTGTCCTAGGGTAAAAAATCAATTCTGAGACCAAAAAATGGTCGAAAGAATTATCTGAGACCACCTGATATGGAAAAATTACCATTATACCACTCTTGAAAACATGAGAACAAGAATTCAAATTTTTTCTCAAATTTCAATATTTAGAAAACTCCAGACTCTACCTTAAAGTTGTATTGGGGGTCCTTATCCATTACCTAGATGTATTTGATCTCATTACTAGTATCTAATGAATAATTTGGTCAAAGTACCATACTGAGTTTTATCCTAAAATGTATATTTTTTCTTTCTAATGGTGGAAACACTAATGTATTTCAAGGTTAGTGATATCAATGATTAAATACTGAAAAATCAATATATATAGATATTAATTCTATCTCTAGTCAGATATCAAGAATTATTTTAGAATATATAGAAATTAGTATTGGAAATTTACTTTCTAGGGTCATGGAAAATGATGATTTATATGAATTTACACTAGATTTGGAGGTTGATATATTTATTAATATTATCCCAAGGTAAAGACCCATTTCCTTTACATCATATAAAATAGAGCTAGGTGAAATAAAAAATAAAAAATTAATTTTTTTAATGTCTCAATAGAAACTATTTTATTCACCAATCTATTAAATTGTGGATGAATTTGGTTTAATTTCAAATAAGTAAAATAGAATACTCTAACATTGTATTTATTCTAAAAAGATCAAATAGGTTACTATCAAGAATACTTACTCATTACAAAGGATTAATGGAGTTTTTTATTTGCTCAGGGAAGTGATGTGGTTTCTATAGTTGATCTCAAGCATGAGTATCACTATTTTAGAGTAATATGTGTAAATATTCCAAATCCATCATTAAAAATTTTATATATTAACTATAAATATATCATGATCATTTTTGGGATCATGAATTCCATTGAAGACTTCATTGCCCTTTGGATCAAACCTTAAATAGGTTTATTGAATAACTTTTTCATGTTTTAAAATTATATAATAGATTTTTCTATAAGAGTGAATACCTTGAGAATCATATTGATATTTTCTTGGGTAAACATGAATAATTATAATTTATGTATAAATCTATAAAATTACTAATGATGTATTCTTCAAGTCATGTTCCTAGATTATTTGTATTTCTAAAAAGTAAATATCTTTATAACCTAATAATATTGGAGTTTTTTCATATTTTTGAAACCATAATAATATTTTTTAAATGATGAATTTCATTATTCATTGGATATTAAAAGATTTTTTTAGAATTTCACTACGAAAACATCTCAATTAATTTATTTGAAATTCAAGGCTGTGAAATTTTAGTGGATTGAAAAATTTCAGAGATTAAACATTGAATTGGATAAAAGGTTTTATTTTACTTCATTATATGTCATTTTGGATACATGTAAAGTTTACTTAGAAGACTATAATTTTTTGATTGTGTAATTGAGTTTCATTTTGTTTAAGGATGATGATATAATGGTGTATGGATATTTATAATTACACCCTTATGAAAGGAATTATCCTGATAATAAACTAGGTTTAGCTAGTGATGTGTTAATTGAATCTTGGTGGAAATAACTTTTTTGGAAGAAGTTAATAGTTTATACAGAAAATAAGAGCCCAAAATATCTCAGATTTTTCTAAATGATTTGAACATTTGGTTGTGACACTAGCTCAAATATCTTAAAAAATTTGTCTTTTAACTAGATTATGCCCTAGGTAATGGTAATATAGTCACTGATGAATTGAGTAAGAAATTTTAATATGAAATACATAATAGGATCTAAAAAACAATTTATGATCCTTTTCATTAAATTTCATCTATAAGTGATGGAAATGAAATACCTTGTGTTCTTGTATAGTGTATAACTAACACCACCTCAAATAGATCATATTTGTTAAGAATAAGTGTCAGATCAAGTGTAATTATATATTATAGAAATTATAAGTGGTGTAGAGATCATCATGGATTGAACTCAGTCTCCTAGAATAATTTTTTTTTGAAGAGGTTATAATTCCTAATATCTTTATGGTAGAAGGGTTTAGGGAATGATCATCATTATAGTTGGGTTTTCAACATAGCACCACTATTATTTTTTATGAACATTATTTCTAATATTTTTGGCTCGGTATAAGACATGATAATTCTAAATTCTTATCTAATTTCCACATTTGTAAAAGTTTGAAGGCCGACCAATCAAATATTATAATTTTTGAAACACCTTAATATTCTTATTAGAATGTGGGATGAAACATCTATTTATATTTTCATTTTTTTCCTCAATATATTCATCATAAATATTCTTTATGTGTTTTTATTCACATCTTATCTAAATTGTATCACTTTCATCCTATCAAAAAGAGTAGAAAAATAGAGGATCTTAGAAATATTTATAACCATTAAATTATGTAGTTTTTTTAAAATGTCTTGTATCTGTTATTTTTAATTTACATTATCTTATTGAAAATTAATTTTTTTAATTTTCTTAGGTTGAAATTTGAATATCATGACTCATTATTATGTTCTTTGGGTTGTATGAATGATTTAATATGAACCGTATAGAATCCATATCCAATGGGGCATTCAAGTTCATTTTATTCTTGCACCATTTTTCATTCATGGTTAGTACATGGTTTGAATCAAATCATACGACTTCATATAGAAGACATGTGAGATATTTTGGGTCTGGGATGGTGGAATACATATTGTTCATGGTTATCAAAAACTATTCATGTGATTGTGAATGAGTGATACTGTTTGTTGTTATGGGCATATAAATTATAGACATAGAGTTTGTTAATGGATTTATACCCTCTTTTATTCCCATCCTTAAAAAACATAAGGTCCATGAGGGTAGATCCTTCCTACCTTTATCCTTGATTTTATGGACACTCTTTATTTACTTCATGGGGTTTCTTCAAGATAAATCCTCCTTATATCTTTTTATCACTTATATCTTCCCATATTCTAATTTATCTTCAGCTCAATTATCTCCTAAGAACTCTAGGGGTTTACTTGGGTATGATTAGGATTCATGGTGGGTCCTTATATTAGTTTGGGGGTGTTTTTTTAATTTGATATGTTCTTATATAGTTGATCATTCACAATATATAATGATGAATATTGGAATGGTTTTTTATTATTAGTGGAAAAATATTTTGTTTACATCCTTTAATTGACATATTATAGAATTATTATCAGTTTATATTGTGTTAATTTATTTAATTAAATTATATGATACATTTATCACAAATTTCATATATGATTCAAGGATAAGATCACATAGAATAACACCATTTATTGATTTTTCAAGGTTTTCTAAATATTTATTTTGATTTCAAGTGTTTTGAAATACCTAGGATGTTTTTTATTAAATAAAAAATGATATTTTAATGTGTCTAGATCATTTATTTCCTTCATCAGGTGAAAATGTGGTTTTATTTTATTTTTATAAAAATTAATGATTGTTTTTTTTGGTTTTCAAATAGTTTTAAATAATTAAAGTATTGTGTTTTAAATTAGAATTTTTCACACAATGGTTGTTTCAAAAGGATGAACTTATTGTTAGATTCAAAAATGATGGAAAGAAACTAATCATACCCAACTAGTTTATTAAATTACTATTTATAATTTTAATATGTTTTTTAAAATTGGGCGGGATACTCGATAAATCATCCTTTATTTATTATTTAATTTTTTTTTATTTTTATACATATGGGTATGGGGTATATTTTATATTATTAATTATTATATATTTAATGTGAGATGGGGATTTATCTTGTTAGGGTTTAAGAGGTTAGATGATAATTATTTTATCTTTTTAAAAATATTTTCTATTATGATATCAAGCTTTATCCATTAGTTAAACCCTATTGATTGATGTTAGGGGAGTCCTAGGTAATTGAGTAATTTCATGGATGAGTGAAAACCCTAGTGTAGATACTAAAATAGCCAGGGTTAGTGTCACTTGGATTATGAGTTCTATTTGGATAGATTATGTTCCCCATGGTAGATGATCAATCCTGGGGTCGGTATTATGTTCTAGTTATTCAGAATGGATTACTGAGTTAGATAGGTTCTTTAGGGCCAACCTAAGGTTATATTCAGCTATTTAGGATCATATTACAAATTGTTATATAGTTAACCATAAAACATAGTTACTTTGAGGATAAATTTAAGGGATCCCATTATATTTCTTGTCTGTATCCTATATCCCATGATTGTTTTAGGGAACCATTCTATTAATTTCTTTGATATACCTCATTGATATAATTGTTTCCTGACCTTGTTCATATAATTTAATTTTTTACTTTTATTAACTTCAAAATTGAATGAAAAAATATTTTTAATGTTAATTTAAAATGATAAGGTGATTATTTCTTATAAAAAGTTTGTTTAGGAAATGTTTTTTAAAAGGGGAAATGAGTTTTTATTTGTTTTTCATGAATTAAATAGAGAACTAACATTATATAGAATTAAAACTATTTATTATAATAGTTCTATCCTTGACAATTATTATTAAATTTTGTGGTATGTGTCATAGAATTACTTATAGTATGATATTTGGTTTTGTTTCACTTCAACATGTGAATCCTATTTTCTATTAATATTTTAAACTATAATCAATGAATAAATTGCGCAAAAATGATTAGTGAAATCATACTGGGAATGTATTGAATAAAAAATTCATAAAATAGTAGTTTTATGAAGCACTTATGATTTCTTTCAAGGTCCCATATTATGATCATTATCATATTTCTTATCTTATTTGGGGTTCAAGTTTATGTTTGAATATTGATGGATGTTTAGGACTAAGTGGGTGACAATGGGTAACTAAGAGCTAGTTTATAGAAATTTAGGTTCTTCTATATAATTGTTTTATTTTGAAATATTTATTTACTAGAATTTAAAACACATATATTTATTTATTTTCCTTGAGTATTGGTTTTTATCCATTATTATTAGTTTTTTTATTTTATTTTTCTTGAGATTTTTATTTTTCACTTATGTAAGTTTCTATAACTTGGTTGTTTCATTCAAAATTACTACATTTTATTCGTTTGTGTGGGTCTATGTTTTATGGATGTTTCATTCTGAATCAATTTTTATTTTCTTTGTGTTTATATGGTAATATTATAATGAAACCATTCTCAAGTGCACTTCATTGAAACTATTTCACTAGATTTTATCCTCTGGGGATATTGAAATCCCTTAATTCATGGTGGTGGGTAGGATATGGTGATGTTTTGGGTCATCCTAGTCCAATTCATTAAAAATGGAATCAAATAATAATTTAATTAGAGGGAATATGTTATGGAAGTACCATGCTGTTATTTTTGTAGTTAGGTAGTATGAAGACAAAAATGTTACGACTAAAGAGGTTTTTACGGGTAGAGTTTAGGGAGGTTTTTGTTATTTGAAACCTTGAGCTACCATGATAATATTGGATTTGAATATTTAATTTGATTTTTTTCTAATTCTTGATATGTTTTGATATGAAGTAATTTTATTTTGAATCACATTGACTATTTTAATGATATTGGGGGTCCCAATGAGTTTTTGAGGTGAAAATAGAGGAAGAACCCAAGCTTCTGGATTAACTGTAATAGTCTAGAAAACACGATGGATATTATGTAGTTGGTTGTGTATCCCGATCTAGAGTTTTTTGTATTATTAGTGAATTTTTTCATGATCCATACAGCCAAAAAATTCATTGTTCTGCATTCTATGTGGTTTTGTTGTTTTTTTATCATTTGTTATTTGAATTAATTTTGATGATGTATAATATTGGTGTGTGGTTGATTAAGGGAGTTTACTATTATTTTTTATTATTGGGAGATGTTTTTATTAATGTTTCATGTCTTAATGTATTACCATATTTTTTGAAAATTCAATTTTTATTTTGGAAGAAGTTATTTTTCGATGAAAATAAGAATTTTAGTGATTATAATTTTATTTTCAATATATATAGTCTTTCTCTTCATATTGAATTACAATATTTTTTAATAAAATGAGGGTGGGGGTATTTAGGTTTATTTATTTTAAAATTGTGACTACGGTTCATTTATATGATGCCTTTTTTATTATGGGATATTTTAAAATTTGTTTTATTTAATTATCGAAATCTCATATATTTTAATGGAACATAATTAATAGAAATATTTGTAATAATGAATTAGTTTTGTGGGTAATTTTATGTTTCATAATGGAATATATGGATATATTTTGAATAAAAAATATAAAATTGTGAATTTTGAGTGAGTTTTAATTTATTTTATTGGAATTTTTATAACATGTTCGCACTATTAAGAAATAAAATATCTGAATTCACTAAAAGGTGTTTATTTTAACGATAATTATTTTTGAAAATGTTCTAATTAAAGTGAAATGTTTTTAAAAATAAGGTATATTTTTTATTAAATCATGTATAATTTTGAAAAAATATTGAGAAAATCCTTTCGAAATTTAGTTCCATTTAATGAAAATGGTTTTTTAAGAATGGTTTTTTTCTATGGTTTTTCCTAGGGAATTTTCATATTTTGATTTTTTTTTCAGATTTGATTTGTTTTTTGAATCAAAATTGGGCTAATTCAGTGTTACATATTTTGTATTACTGACTCTTAGAGTTTTTTTAGAGGTGTTTTAATTTTTATTCTTCAGGATTAGTCGTAAGGATAATCCTCATGTTTTTCAATGTATTAATTTCTGGGTTTTTTATTCAAATATTTTAAATTGAGTGGTAGAGTGAGAACCTTTCTTACTACAGAAACTTTTGAGTACACATCCTCTTTTACATGATGATCAAGGTCCTCTTAAATGATTGAAGTTTCAAATAATTTATATTTATCTATAATGTATATTTAACTAGTGAGTTTTAATTTTAATAATATTTTTAGGTGGTTAGTTATATTGAGATTTATTATCATTGAGGTGTAATTAGTTAAGGTCCTATGGTGATTTCATTTAATATTATTTCTTGATTATTCTAGGGTTTATCCCTAGTATGATGTTGGTTATATGAGATGGGATTATCCCTTAGTGTTGATCTCATCCATTGAGGTTGTGTGAAAAATTTTATATATCTTTATTTTAGTGGTTTTTAATCGTAAAGGACTAGAATATTTTGTTCAGATAGCTATGAAAAATGTTGAACTAGTTGGAATTACGCATGGTCTTCTGTTGGTTTGAATCTTATTAGGTTCCTTGAGAGATGATGTTTTGGGTTGGAGTCACTATATAACCCCTTTCTCTCAGTTGTGTGACCCAAGGTCAAAACCTATGTCATTTGTTCATGTTTATGCCTGTATTGGGCTAAGAAGACTTTACCCTCTTGGTAGTGTGGGTTATAGTTAATTAGATTACATTGATTTATTATTTTATTGGTGTTATTTAGGATATATTTCCATTAGTTATGTGCTTTTGATTCTTAGATCATTTTTATGAATTCTAAAAGCATATTTTTTCCTTAAAATCCCTTGATTTAATATATATATATATATATATTTCTTTTGATGTTAATTTGATGTATTCAATACCCAATGTCTAAATTAACTGTGATATAGTAAAACATATTAACATATAAATTAAATTATAATTTCAGAATATTAATTAAAAAAATATGATAACTTTTTATAATGGATTTTAGTAATAAAAAAATTAATTATTTTATAAATACTTTATCAGCTTTATCTAATGTCATTCCATACTTCAAAAATATGTTTTCTTCAAAAATGAATTTTATCAAATTTTTATGATGATAATTATAATTAATTTATACCATTTTTGAAAATTTTATTTTAATTACTGAATAATTTTTTTAAATTATTATTTCAATAATATTTTACAGAGAATGTTTTATATTGTTTAAAATTATTTATTTTTCAATGAATAGAGAAAATAAAAAAAATTTAAGAATATAATTTATTTTAATGTAAAAGACCTATTATTTTTTTAATTTGATATTAAAGTAACTTATAAATACTTTAATTATAAATTATATAATATTTTAAAAAAAAATCACCAATCCAAATGGTTTTGGTATAAGGTTATCTTTGGGATAAAACTTATTTTTCTAAAAACTATTTTTTGTATACAATGTGTTTTTTAATAATAAACTAAATAAATATCTATTTATTTATGGTTTTAAATATTTTTTTGATATTATATTCAATTAAATAAATTTATTTTCACCTTATGTATTTTAGAGGGAATGGGATGCAAGTAGATAATATTGTATGCTTAAAAATGCGTTTTTCTAAAATAGATTTTTCAGTTTGGTTTATACACTTATCCAAAATTCATTTATATGAATTATGGAAATTAAAAATATTAATATGGATTCAATATTTTTAATAATAATAATTAATATAATTTAATAAGGTTAACTTTATTTTTTGACATACTGAATAGTAAAAATTGTAAAAATTGTTTACAAATTTAATGTTAAATTGGGTTTACAATGGGGTTATACAAAAATATAAGGGTTGTATTTCCACCCAAAAATGTATAAATTTTACAATTTAAAGATATTTAAACCTTATATTAAACTAATACTTTATAAATGTCTATTTAGAGCCACTTTCCCATGAAATTTACTGTATGTCATTGTAATATTTTATGAAATTCCATGTGTTTCCCTCCCCTTACTTATAAAAGGTTCCCATTATCATAACTTATTAATGCCAATTTAGCCTTATAGATTATAAAATACTAAATAAATATAATTCACAGGAACCCCCCTTCATCCTAGAGAATATTTTCTTCTCCTAATATCAATCCTTCATGGCTTAATATGTATGCCAAAGGAGGTATCTCAAGAAAGAGGTATAGATCTTAACCAAGATATTTCATTTTTAATCCCTTTTATATGTACTATAAATATTTTCTATATAAAATTATGAATATTTTATCATCAATATAGTGAGATGTTTTTATAATTATGTTGCAACCATTTACCACTGCTTTTCAATCAAATTGAAGTTGAATTTTTTTAGTGCGTATATTTAGATTACCGCCTCCATGTAGTGATACAATTCATTTTCCATCACCAACATTCTTGGTTAGTTATTATGATCAATTTAGTTTTTTATATGATATTATTCTTATAATAAATATTTTTTAATGTTTAATTAATATTTAACTTTCTTTCATTCAGTCTTTAAAAAAATGGAAACATCACTTGTGTGTACGTATAGACTATCATCTCCATGTAGTGATGTAAATTTTTATCACCTCAATATATAAAATGTTATAAACTTTTATATAATAAATATTTATGATCTTTAGATACTGACATACATTATATATATAAAGTAACCAAGTTATAAATTCATGGACTATAACTATTGAACCAAAACATACAAGGAAAACAAAGATGTCAACCCCCAAAACAATGATGAAAATGGAAGATTGTTAATTAATGAGTGATAATATGTTATAAGTAAAATGTGTATAATATTATCTATTTGAAAATGGTTCATTTATAGAATTATAATATGTTTAAATTTATTATACCAGGGGTAAATTTTCCTTGTAATTAAGGCTGACTAGAGGTAAAGATTATATGCTATAATATCTTTTTACCAGAATTGTTTATGGTTAAATTATATATGATGAAATTATTTGATCTATCTCTCCAAAAGGTTATTTCATTTAATATACAATATTTATTTCTATGGATTATAAATTTTAATTTCATTTTTCTCTTTTTATTTACTCAAATGACCTAAATAAATTATATTATGAAAAAACAAAATTATTCGTTTGTTATGTCGGGTATTTTTCTTCCCAGTCCACGTTTTAATTCCAATTATTTTTAAGAATGTTATTAATATTCTCATAATATTTATTAATTAATTATTACCTAATATTGAATTTCAATAATTTTTTAAGGAATCTTCTTTTATTTTCCTGAAAGATGGTCTTTTTTATTTTATCTAAAAATGTGAAAGGCATTTTTGTTAAAACATGAATTACTTTCACAAAATAATGAATACTATTTTAATTGAACATCATTTTATATGTTTCCAAGTTTATTTTCAAATAAAATTATTTCCTTAATACTATATATATATATATATTAAATAGGTGTTTTTCAAATTATGTGGTTATTTTTATCATGAAATGTTATGGTGATCTGTTAATGGTATTTTCATCCTTTGATGTTTATGATGCTTTACTTGGGATGTGTTAAATTGTTACCATATTTCTTATTTCTATGTATGATTCATGATTATGATATATTTATGAAACCTATTTTATTTCCCATGGGTGAATTATTGACGTAAATATAAATGTTTTCATGATCTTATGTAATACATATAAATGGATTATGATTTTATAACGGGTAGTTTTAGTAAAATCCAATGATGGGTGGTTATGTTATAAACCTTGGATGGGTGGTTATGTTATAAAACATGGGCCTATGGTTACATTATAAACTAAGGATGTGTAGGATCTTTATAGCCATCTAATACATTGGGTAATGATTAAAGAGTATAGAAATACCTAAATGAA
The DNA here is from genome assembly GCA_963277665.1 of Viscum album. NCBI lineage: Eukaryota > Viridiplantae > Streptophyta > Magnoliopsida > Santalales > Viscaceae > Viscum > Viscum album. The sequence goes on along the minus strand of CAUJRU010000353.1, from coordinate 620,341 downwards.
TATAGAGTTAATAAATATCAAAGATAATATGGAGTTAACATGATAATGTTACTCTAAAGAGAATATTGTAAATTTATGGGTAAGAAATTCTACAATACCCAGACACGATAGACACTAATTCTAGTTCCCCAAGATAGACCACCATATGACCTCATATGTGGCACCCTATATTCTAGAGTCATCGAACTAGTAGAAAAGGTAAAATTGAAAACTTAGTGAGGCTATACCCATATATCAGAGCAAATCCACAATATAAGTAACATCAATGGATGAAATAACCAATAAGAACAATAAATGGACATAATAAGAAAATTTCCTACAATAACCAAAGGAAAAATGATACCAAAATGATATGTATACATTACATATTATGCATTTATAAAATAATAAATCCTATATCAAATCCATAAAATATCTCAAATTCATCCCCATGTCCGAACCTAGTCATATCATCCCATATACCCTTTAATAATCCCATACACAAAATAAACCCCATTACCCTCTCCTAAACCTACAATAGAGAACAAGTATCATCTTCTCCAGTACCCAGGTGCTATGGAGGCCCATTAAGGGTTCTATTAAAACCCACTAGGGCCCCAACAAATGGTTTATAAAGAAATAAAAAACCCTTACCGTAGTGTTTGTATATGACCAATGGTAAAATAAATAAATAGAGAAACAAAAGAAACCGGGGTAAAATTTAAATAATTATTATTTATTCTTATAATCCTTTAATTTATAACATGGAATCCAAAAAACCTAACATGCTCTATCCATTCAAAGATCCTAAGACATATTATAATGGGGTTACATTTAGTCACAAAAATCCATTCAATATTCAAATCAATTTTTCCATGCACTTCGGGGAATCAATCCAAGTAACCAAAATATTTCTATGATTTTTGAGAAAATATCCTCATCTTGATATCCTAAAATAGACCATATTTAGGAATATAATTCCTCAGTTTGACCTCCAAAATTAGTAAAAACACTAGTGGGGTCTAGAGCATCTGTCTATCCCAACCTAAACATGTAGAGCCTAAGTCAGATACTATAGTCTTACATTATATCGGTGGGCCCTAGAGCATCTGTCTATACAAACCCATGAGATTAGGTCCTTATCCCAATACCCAATTCATAAAACATACCACATGAAAATTCATCTTTAATATTTTAATATAATTTCTTTCCATATAAATTCATTTATAGAGGTCCTAAAAAATCTTTAAAATCAAATCTAGGCATAGATAAAACCTAACCATTATTCTTATGGAATTAAAAACCAATAAAAATTAATTTTTTTTTAAAATTTATCTGCACATCCCCTATAAACATGGGTCTTATCTTTGAATAACTAAATAATTCCCCAATTATATCATTTCAATTTCCAACTATTTAAAACATCCACATAAAGCATTTTCGCAAAAAGGAATATTGAACCCCAATTTAAAATCATAATTTAAAATCTAATAAGGAAACACTTTAAAATTTCCTAGAGGTCAAAACCTACCTTTAAAACATTACCCACATTCCAACATCATTTAAATCATTAAAATCTATAATAGGGTATAAATATGAAACATATTGTTTAATCCAATTTAAGAGCCTCTTATGAATTTCAAAAAGTCCCATATATAGTCATTTAAATTATATCTTCAACCATTACCACATACCAAATTCACAAATCTACCCCATTCATTATTTGGCATATCTCATCTCAATATTTAAAATTCCATTTCACCATTTTCAAAGATTTGGCATACCCCATGGGTAGCCCTCAGTCCGGTCATGAATTATCAAAGAACCCAACAAGGTTTGTAATGGGTCTCACACCTCAATTTGATTCTCCAACCTAAATCCCTTGTCAACAAATATGTTAATGCAACAATGATGATAATTTTCACTACTACATACACAGATAACACCACAAGAATATGAGAAAAATATTTAAGACTGTCTACCTAATACATAGAGAAAAATAATTCCTTAAACAGAAACCTTGACTTGGATAAACCTTCCTCAAGCACTAAAATAAAGATTCCCTAAGAGAAAAACGTTTAGATATTTGGAAGGAGAAGAAAAAACACTAGGGCAGTTATATAAAATTGAAGGTAATAGAGTCGAAGGCTTTCTCAAAGCTTCGATTGGCACTAAATGGTACTCCAAATGCCTAATAATCATGGTATAAATACCCATGGAGGAGGGAGGAGATCTTGGTCAATAATACTTGTTTTAGGGATTCAAATGGAGTTATAAATAGGGAAATAAATATTAAATCATGATATGGAAAAATAGATATTTCCCAGTTTTCACGAGTTGTGCAGTTTGGCCACATGGTTGAAAAAACTGTGAACCAACCATGTGGTTACCCTTATCCAAGAGGAAAATGAGATGCATGGTTTACCTAGACACCATAATAGTTTGAAAAGTCATGTGATGGTTGTGATATATCCATTTTACAAGGGGAGCTCAAGCCACACAATCTCCTAAGAATCCCTACATTGTTTCCCAAACTATGAACACCCTTCTTCAGGCCATATGGTTATGACATACTATTACTAATAACTATGCACCGACATTTTTTTCATTACATATTGTACTATTTTAATCCGTTACCATTCCCTTAACTCCCATAACATTCTAAAAGACATTATTATACATAGGAAAACATACTTAAATGGATTTAGGATTAGTTTATAAAAAAATTGAAAACATTGAATGCCATAAAAAAATAAGATCTTACAATATCCCATACATATAACATCTTCTCCTCAAGTCACTTTACCAAGATCCACCAGTCCTCTAAGAATAATGTCAGGCCATATGCCCCCCCAAAAAATTCCATATCGAAATCAAAATAATTGGATCATTTCATGGTATCAACCCATATAATTTCCCCACTGATATTATCATCATGAATCTGACGCTCCTCAAATGATACATCAACCTCAACTCAGCCTCACCAACATTAAACTTATAAGGAGTTTCTCAGAAACATCACTATAAAAACAACACCAGGAGATCACTAAAAAACACTACACCATCCTAGATAAGCCAATAGATAATCCTAAAATATGATTCTACACCTAAACCCAAACAGAACATCACACTAGGTTACCATACTGTCCTGCTTCTCAAACCAGATAATTTACAAAACATATCATCACCCAAAAGAATTTTTGATTTTTTAACCACATTTCCCAAACTACATCCACCTAAAAGTCATGGCCGAATGGCCTCATTCAACACCAAAACCCGAATCAAATCCAAGAACATCCTACATATCAAGGAACTCATCCGTTCAAACCCAATACAACACCACTTCCAAAACCAAAACACCAAGATGGTACTTACTCAAGCCCATGCGACCCTTAATAATGACTACATCACCTACAGACCACCTGCCCACTAATGTGCTTCCCAGCACATGCTTTATCTCACCACCATAATCTTTTTGTGTTTGAAACCTTAATAATTTTAAAATGAACACTAGACCATAAACTCAAGAATCACAGCATACCTAAAATATTTTCAATGTAACCATTCCTAAACATCCACAAGAGTACTAACCAATAATGGAATCCATCCATACCATTAAAACCACCCATAATAGATTCACCACTGATATCTGTACGTTAACTGAGGAAAACATGGTTCTTCTTCAACACCCATTTCCATTCCTGGAATGCAATCATCATTTCCAAAAAAATCAAATGAATATAGTTTCAAACTCATAGCTTTCATTTCATTTTCCATGGCGTGTTGGACCATCCCTGGCCGAATCACTATAAAATTCCTCACTCCCAATATTGGAATGTTACCATATCACCTGGATAAGGTTTTATATCACATTAATGGATACCAACATAATCTAATACACCTACCAAAGTCAATCCATAACTTCCAAAAAACATCCACAACCAAAACATCTACTTCTCTCTAAAAAATTTTCATTCTCTAATGCACTCACTAACACAAGTCCTAAAGAAACACATATATTTCTCTAAAAACCAATTGAGTGGAAGGCCATTAATCTACCTAACTGACCACCACATCATTGGACCACATGTAATTCTAAAAAAAATACAAACACAGACCACACAAGTTCCTTATTATCATCTCTATGGAACCACATCCAGTCCACAGTTTGTTCCACAAACAAAGATTAAAATATCTCCCCACCTTAAAAGTTTCATTTTCACCACCTCACCCAACCAATTCCAACCACTATAGCTCATTCCATCGTCACTATAGATCACAAAATTGGATGGGGCTATCTCACCCCTCTTGATCAATAAATAAAAAATTAACCATCACATATTCTTAGATACTATGAATGGAACCTCTAACATTCAAATATAAGAAAACCACCCCACGATTCTCATATAGAAGCAATCATGAGTGAACCTTCCACAAAATGGATTCACTTACATCGCTCCATGAATGAACCCTCAAATAGTTTCTCTATTGTAACAAAAAAAACATCAAGTATCTTGTAATATCGACAAACATCTCTTGGTGTACTTATGATGATGTAAAGATATTGGGCATGATTGTCTCAAGTATGGAAGAACACCAAGATTTCATTCACAAAAGACACCATGAATGATCCATCACACAAATCCAAAACTTAATGGTATATCACATAACCAGTTGTTCCAGCTTTAGTTTCCTAAAAAATGATAGTAACTTACTCTCAAGACACCAGTTCACACATCCCAATTAGCATCATGGATCTCATCATGTTCCCACATCTAGTGCTCAACAGATCCCTCAAGGTCTTTCACTATCCTATAACCACACAATAAAATAATCTCTATATCACACAAGATATACACTACCCGAGCCATGCCCATACTCCCACTCAGATAACTAACAATGCCCTATGGTATTACAAACCATTGGACTCAATAAATTTTCACTGTTCCCTTACAATAACTCAACCATTATTATAACAAATCCCAACGATATAACTACCCCTTCCCCTAAGCATCAATTTCATATCAAATGTCCATCTTGAGTTATCTTACATTACCGATGTTGAATGGTTCCAAAAAACCTATTAAGACACCTAACCAATTATTATTTTCAAAATCATCATTAAATCCAACCACAAGTACTCAAGTTATTCCCAAAAAAATGAATCCATGACATAATCATGAGAATATGAGTCATAGGGAACAATAGGTTGTAAGAAATATACAGATGGCCTATCAATCCCATGTTTCTAACATGGTGAATGAACAATCAGATCGTCTCTCACTATAGGTGGAATTCATATAAAACCTCATAAATAAATATCATCACATCCAAGTTCTCCAATAGATCTAGAAGTATCAATCAATTGTAAAAGCATAAAATAAAACATCAATTCCCACCAATGGAAACATGGGTTTTCTCTCATACGTAGGGCTACAATCACCCATACACAAACTCATTAGAAAGCCCCAACAATATCCTAGTATACTATATACCATTTTCAAAATAGTAAGATAATATATAACTCATATGATTCAACTTTTTAACACCATGTCCTAGTAGCCACTAAAACTAGTGCCCCAAGATGGACCGCCACATGACCTTAGGAGCACCTCCCCATATACTAGTGGATACAGACTAAAAAAATGAGTTTAAAGACAAACATGGTAAGGATATACCCTATAATAAAAATAAATCGATAATATATATAACCTTAATATATGACATGACCAATAGGAACAAAAAATAGGTAGAATACAACCAATGCCAATATAACCAGAAGAAACATGATACAATAATGATATATATATACTCTACATGTCAGAGTGTCTTAAAAATAAAATATAATATCATAACTCTAAAATAACTGGAACATAATCCAAAGTACTAACCTAGTCCATACACCCATGCTCTAAACCCAAATCCTATGCACAAACCAAACACTGGGTCTCTACCTTGATCTTATACAAGAAAACAAGTAACATCCTATCGGGGTCCCAAGTGTCATGGAGACCTAAGTAGCATGTTATTACAATTCATTAGGAAACTACCAATGGTGTTTAAAGTGATCAAAAACCTATATAATAGTGTTTGTAAATAACCAAGGTACAATAAATAAACAAGGAAACCAATGAAATATGACTCACATTTAAATAATTATTAATTAACAATTTTATCCTTTATGTTTTACCATACAATCCAACCAACTTAACCCACTACATCCAAGTGTGGAGCCTAATACATAAAATAAATGGGTTAAATAATGTTAGTCACAAAGGATCATTCACTATTCAGTTCAATTTAACCATGTAATTTGGAGCATGAGTCCAAATAATCATAAAATATCAATACTTTTTGTGAATAGAGACTTGGTCCAAAGTCCCAAAATATTCAATATTTATAAGCATAGATCCTCATTCCGATCTTCTAAATATGTAAAAACGTCATTAGGGTATGTAGAATTAGTCTAGCCCAACTAAAACATGACAGAAAACTTTCCAATACTATAGGTATACAATACATCAGTGGGGACTAAAGCATCAGTCTAGCCCGACCCAAGGGAGGAAAGCCTCATTAAAATACATTGATCATATAACTTATTGCATGGAAATGTTTCTTTTATCATTTAATCATATTTTTATACCTTATGATTTCATTTACCAGGGTCCCAATGGACTCTTAGAACCAAATCATGGAATACATAAAACCCAACCCTTTACTTTATGGTATCACTAATGGAAATATGATCTATAACAACAGTTTTGGGAAAACCATTGGTATAGTTCACTAATTTGGACCTATACCAACGGTTTGGCCAAAACCGTTGGTAAAGGTCACTTATATGGACCTATACCAATGGTTTAAGACAAACTGTTGGTATAGCCCCCCCCCCCCTATACCAACCGTTTGTCCAAAACTATTAGTATAGGTCCCAAAAATTGAAAACCTATACCAAGGGTTCTCAAAACAGTTGGTATAGGTCTATACCAATGGTTTTGATAACCATTGGAATAGGTACATATATTTTTAATGGAATCTTCCTACAGAGGACATTAAAAAAAATCAAAATTTAAAATACTTATGATAATACATTTATATATTTATGAAATTATGTTCACAAAAGTACGTTAGGTTAGTGGTTAGGTCATTCAATCACAAACGGGAGGTGCTGGGATCAAAACCAACCAAATTATTATTATTTTTATTACATATACCAACTGTTTTATGGAACAAACCGTTGGTAGAGGTCTAGACCAATGGTTTTCCGAAAACTGTTGGTATAGACCTATCCTCATGGATTACTTGGAAATGGTTCTCCAAACCGTTGGTATATGGTGTTTTTTCAGTAGTGTATTAAACAAAAATATCAATTACACTTTTTTAGATTCATCTAGATTTCCCCCTCTGAAACATGGGTGTTATCATTAAAAAAACTAAACAATTCCTCAAGGAATTTATTTCCATTTCAAATAATTTAGAAGTGAGATTAAATAATTTTACCAAATAGGAATACCACACACCCATTTCAAATCATCATTTAAAATCTAATAAGGAACTCGTTTTTTGAATCAATTAATGTTTATTACCATTAATTAAAACATTCACCACATTCAAACAAAATTTTAAATTATTAAAATCCTTAACCAGGTTGAAATATGAAACACATCGTTTAAACCATTTCAAGAGATTCTTAATAACTTCACAAAATCTCACATATAATCATCTCAATTTTCCCTTCAATCATTACCAAATACCAAATTCACAAGTATATCCCAATAATTATTCTAATTATCCCATATAAATTTTTAAAATTTCATTTTATCATTTTAAAGGTTTTGGCACACCTGATGGGTAGCCCGATGTTAATTCTTGAATAACCAATGGACAAATGAGGTCTATGAAGGGTTTTATAGATCAATTTAAGGCCTAAAATTAAATTCCATATCCAAATACATGTAACCCAAAGAATAATTAAATCAGAACTACTACATACACATTTGAAACATCAATATTTTTGAAAAAGGCTTTAAGATGACCGACCTCATGCCTGCAAGGGAATTCATCCTTAAACATAACACATGATTCATATAAAATGAGATTAAACACTAATATTAAGAACATGGTAGAAAAAAGGTTTAGGGGTTTGAAAGTAGAAGAAATAAAATAAAAAATATCTTCTAGAAAAAGGAAGGAAATAGATTTGAAGGCTTACCTAATTCTATGATTAGAACTAAATGATATCCCAAATGCATAATAATTAAAGAAGAAACACCCCTAGAGGATAGAGGAGATCTTGGTTATTAACCCTTATTATAGGTAGTTTTATGGGTTGAAAATCAGGAAAGAAAATTTTAAGCTTGAGAGGGAAATTTTTTGATTTCACACTTTTAAAGAGGCACATGCTTTGGATCTATGGTTGGACAAACCATTGGACAATAGTGAGGTTGTAACAACCCAAGATTTGATGAAGTTTCTCTTTTTAATTTCATTGATGTCTTGTGTCGTACAATACACCAAAATTAGCTTATGCTATATGCAACACCGTATTAGCTTGCAGTATACACAACACTATTCTTGGCTCGTGTTATACACAATTTCAAGATCGTTTTGTAGAAATTATTCTACGGAACATTAAGTATATATTTTTTTAATGTATAAATGAAATAAGTTTTGAATTATATTATACTAAAAACCAAAGGTACCTTGCACTACACATATCCCTGGCTTGGATTTCATTACAAGTAATTGCGACCTTCCTCGATAGCCTGTGTACTACGTAATACCGGATTTTAATAAAAAATGATATGTGGTTATAATATTATTATAAACTACCCTTTATGAATAGTATTAAATACATTTTTAATTCTATGACTTTATAATTCATCTTACACATTTTATAGAACATGGTATGAAAAAAAAAATAAATTTTTTGGGTAAAATAAGTATTTTTCAAAAAATGCAGTTTTTCCGCCTTTTGATGGCACACCCACTTTAAATCTAGTTTTTGACATGTTTATAAGTTAAATTTTACAAAATAAAATTCTTCTTTGGAATAAGGATATAAAAATTTAATTTGGATAATTTTTTTATATTATTCTGATAACTTTTATATTTTAATGAATAGAAAAAACATGCTATATTTTAATTAAGAACAAAATTTTTCATCACAATAACTTATACAGTTAGATTATCTTTTTAATTGGTTTTACAGTGTAATTATAATATATTTTTACCATTTAATCTAATGTTGGTCATTTGAATTAATTTCTCTTTGAATTTGGACATAAACAAGTGCCGATCTTTTGATAGTTATTGTTTCTTAAAAACACGCTATTTGTTTTGATAATGGGAATTAATTTTAATTAATGACACTTCTATGTTTTTAATTTGGAAAAACAGATATAATTTTTTAATTTAGAATATCAAATATAGCTTAGGCTGAATTTTTGGTATTTTTCTGAAAAACATCAATTTTTGATGAATAGTGAAACCACTTTGTGGTAGTTAAAAAACTGACTCTTTCATTTAAATAAAATTTTACCACTTCCGTGAATTGAATTTTAAAATTACGACATACATGGTTGTTATCTAGAAGTAAAATTTGGTTCAATAATATGAAAATAATTTTTGTTGAATAATAACTTTTGACTTTTATTTACTGTGGTTAAAGGTAAATAGGGTAATTCAAGGTTAAAAGAATATTATAATAATTCTAAATTATGTTAACACTTGTTATAAACTTATTGGATGAGTAGTGGACAACCATGGGTATCCTGGGGTCGATTTTTGGACCCCATTGAGTCACTTGGTAGTGATAATGACAACTTGGATTAATTAATTTAATGTAAAGACAAAATTGACATTAACAAAAATATTTTAGTAAATAATTTTTAAAAGTGGTTATATAAATTATATTTTCGACCATAAGTATTAATTGGAAATATAAATATATTTCCTACATGGTGGTGTTTTTTATAATTTTTAGACATCAAATAAATTAAATTATTTATGACACAATAATGATGCAGAATTTACCTCATTAATAAATGATTTAAATAAATAAGATTATAATGATTAAAATATTATCCAAAACATTTCCAATTCTGATTGGATGATTTTATTTTGATCATTATTCGTCTTATATTTATCTTTGATGATTTTTGGACCTTTTTAAACCGAATATATGTTTATAATAGAATAATATTTTCACACATTCCAAAGGTGCCCCTCTCCTCCATTATAAAAGGGAACCTCCTCCCTCTCCTATTCACAACACTTTGAGCCTTCATGCTCAGCCAAACCCTTCTCATTTCTCTTATCCACATACCTAGAAACATTTTGGAGGTTCAGGGATTCTCAAAAGATCAACTCTATTCCCTTAAGAGGAAGCTTAAAGGAGGTACATTGAGGAAATGGTAATCTCTTCTACCTATTCTTTCAAGTTACTTCCTTCTTCAACTTATTCTTATTTAGTTGTTTCATTATAAAGTAATAAAATCAATATCACTAATATACTGATATGTTATTATAAATATGAAACAACCCCATTTCATCTTCTATCCATCCTGCGGAAAACGAAATCACCGCACGTGCGTACGTACGAAATATCGTCTCCACGTCGTGGTGCAATCTGTTTTTACACCACCACCTTACCTGGATGGGTATAATGGTGTAAAGAATAAATAAATATAGCTATTATAACATCATACTAATTCTGAGATATTATATAATCCACTCCAATTCAATTCAATAATTATGGGAATGATATCATCGCTCGTGCGTACATACGGATTACCGTCTCCACGACGCGATGAGATTCATTCTCCATGTTAACCATTCAAGAATGATTATAAAGTATATATAATGAATAATAATGAAATATATGACATTATAAAACTACTGGATTCATATATATATGTATATATATATATATATATGTCATCTAATTACTTCCATTGATGTAAATAAGGAAAGGAAAACAACGTTCATGCGTACGTATGGCCTACCGTCTCCATGAACAGTGTGTTTCATTTATTTTATATATCTATTATATATATATACTGAATATATATGGAATATAAATCATGTTTTACATTCTGGATGTAATTAAATCATGATATAAGTAATAATGATATCAAGAACAACAAGTCCAAACATGTACGATAAATAAAACGATTTTACCCAAAATGCTGCTTTAACATGGAATTTACTAAAGAACAGGTAATATAAAGTCATAAGTGAAGCACATATGATATCATAACAATGAATATGATTCTGTAATAATTAAATGACATTATTTGAATCATTATATAGAATTTACAGATACGTACAAAGCATATCGGACCTAAGGTAAGGGATATCTTTTCCAATCTCATTTTTATCCGAGATTGTTTATTCGTAAGTATTTAATGGGGTTATATTTATCATCCATGTCCCTGTTTTATAAAAATGGATTCATGTATTTTTAAAGTCCTTTATACCCATTTTTGACTTTTACTTCATGGTATGTAAGGAACCTTTCTTTTGTTTACCATATGAGGTACTTTTTGACTTCTCCGGCAAAGGTACGAGAAAAATGTTTTTTTACATATACAGCATGAATGGATTTTTACGATTTTATAAAACCATATTTTCATGATGATTACTCTACAAGATTTCATGACTATTTTCAACCAAATCATTTTCTTTCAAAATTGGATGGCATTTTGTGAAATGAAAATTATTTTGAAGAAGAAAGGATATTTTCCTCAAGAATACATTTCAAGTGTTTTATCAAAACCATTTTCCATCTAAGATGACATTATTTCATGTGTGTATGTTTCAAGTATAATGTTTCTATGATTTACATGGTTTCAATTTTCTTATGGTGAAATGATATCCATTTGTTTTATATGGTTTATGTTATGATGGGATGATGTTTATTAAACCCATTTTATTCTTTGGCTTATGATGAATGATTTAAGTTTATTTTGTGGAACACATAAGAATGATTTCATTATGAGATAGGTGGGACCTATATCTCCATCAAATTCATTGGGTAAAGATTTATATCTCATGAGATAGACATGGCTGGAACTGTAAGTTAATCCAGTTCAGTGTTACAAGATTAGAACGAGGAGTGAAATCGATTCAGAAAGGGACTTTGTCCAATAAGATGGTCTTGGCAGCAATGCCTTGGCTACTATGGAAATAATATCATGTGATTTAAGGTTTTACATAATTACATATTTTATTCCCATGATATTTTATCATGATAGATGTTACTTTATGATATATTACTTACATACTTCCAAGATTTATGTCTTTGCTCAAGATTTTGATGTTTAGATTTTATGTTCAAGTTTCTGCATTCAAATGTTTATGGAATGTTTTATGTTATCTATGTTTACCCTTACTGAGCATTTGAGCTCACCCTTTTTATGTTTAATTTTCCCCAAGATATAAAGAATGGTTTTAGGTAAGAAAAGGGGAAGATTTTTATGGTAGATTTTGAAGATCTTTCACCAAGATTAGAAGATTATATTCCGAGTTTCCAAAGACACAAAACCATTATGGTCATTTGGTGTTTGTTTTTATTATGTCTTAAGTATTCCCCAAAATTAATGTAATGTCCATGTACTTCAAGCATTGGGTCTCTACAGTTGGTATCAGAGGAAAGGTTTAGTTAACCTTTGGAAACTAGGAAGTAAAAACTTTAGTGAAATCCCTAGATAAATTTCTAAGGTATGTTTAGGGATGTCTCTAAGCCTAAGTATAAGTATGGGTTATAGTCATAGAATTACGGTAATGATCTTAAAATTATACCTAAGATGTTATATATTGAAGGTACTCCCCCTTTATTATGTTTTTTCCAAGAAAGCTTTTTTCCTCTAACACTATTCTTTGTGGGTTTTAGAAAATGGCTGGAAACAGGAAGATTCACGATGGGCAATGGAATGATATTCTTCATGAGAAACCAAATGAAACAGGATTTGGAAGTCCAAACATCATTATTATGCCTAATCAAAAATATAATAATATGATCAATAATCTCAACTTTGGTAACCTTCCTGACTCAGCTAATAATAGAAATATGGAGTTTCATGATGATCATAGGGGAAAGAAAGTTCAATTTCCATCATGTAAATCATGTGGTAAGAGGCATCAGGGATAATGTTTCAAAGGAACTGGAAGATGCTTTGGGTGTGTAAAAGAAGGACAAAAAGCCAATAATTGTAAAGGAAGAGGTTCAGTTAACTCCATGGACAAGGATAATGGTATTGCTAAGACATCAACAACGGTTAAATGTTTTAAATGTGGAATGTACAGGCATTATGAAAATCAATTCCCTAAGGGAAAATCTCATGGTCATAAGGGTAGTATTTATGTGGATCATGATGAAGAGTGTACAAATGATATATGAGATGAAAGATATGATGAATCTAAATCAGTGGTTTAAGAAGGCAGTGGAATAATTGTATGTTTATCAAGAATAATGTATGGTACTATGGAATAAAGGAAAATCAAAGGATTGTTACATTGTTTCCTTTCCTTGAATTTTTCAAAGTATATGATGAATGGTAGTAGTAACCATGAAAGGTTATTCAAATATTTTTGGAAGGTAGACGATATGTGCATAATGAAAGGATAAGGAGTAAATTAAATGTTTGAGAGTATTCATGAGCTCATGATTGATATAAGGACAAAGTGATATCATAGTTTGAGTATATAGAAATTTTCGGATTCTGGTATGTGGAAAGATTTAACTTTTGATATCATTCATGTTTTCCCTAAGGTTCTATGATAATTAATGTTTCAAAAGAATACATGATTAAGGTATTCACATGTTTGTAATGTGACTAACAAGATATATCTTATGATATATGGGGGATAAATGATGGTATGCACGTGCTTGTTTTGTGACCTTTAAATTAATCATTTTCTTTATACTATAAGCTTGGACAAAAGTATTTTGGATAAGTCTATGGATTTGAAATGTATTATGTTGGACATAAGATAATATTGTTTAAGTATAGAACCTTTTTTTCAATATTATTTCTGGAATGTTATAATAGTGTAGTTTTAGAAAAAGGAAAACCTGCAAGACGGGCGACAGCCCATCACGTCGGACAAGGTTGCGGGAATGGAACCCACAAATGAAGTATTAAAGGCCTTTATCTCCTACCACTGGCCTACAGGATGTCCCTGGTTAGTAGAAACTAGTTTTATTATATTAATATATATAATAGATAAAGTATAAGTCCATTTTTTGAATCATATATGATTAACCTCACCATAGATGGACTTATGTATATTTGATAACTTTTGCTAACCTTTTGTTTGAGACAGATGGAATGACCCATCATTCTATCTCATGATCTACTGACACTTCACGAAAGACAAATTCAACTTCATTTCTTTAAAAGATGATGTGAAAAATGTTCAAGGAATAAAAAAAGTGAGATTGTACCAAAATCAAGTATGTATTTCTTTTAATTATTCTTAAACTTTAGGGAAATGATCTTGAAAATCAAAAATGATGTCCTAGTTCCCTCATATCTGATGAATTAGATGGTAGCTTATATTATCACAAATTTATGGCTTTGTGATTGTTGGGTTTTTCATATCCATGTTCTCTACCACTCTCTATCAGAACCTGATGGTTAGATTTCTCTTCCATATCCATATTTCCACCTATGTTATCCTATGTGGAAACCTAGTGATTAGTTAATTCAGGTAACCATTACGTTTCATCATTTAGTTTTTATTGTTTAGTTTTGGTATTACTTTTTACGATGTCGGTTTCTATGAAAGAATCATTCAAGTAGTAAACCATTTATAACCCTGACGAATTTAAAGGGAGAAATTCATTTTAAGGGGGGTAGAATGTAACAACCCGAGATTTTATGAGAATTATTCATTTTATTTCATTTATGTGTTGTGTCGTACACTACACCAAAATTAGCTTGTGCTATACGCAACACCGTATTAGCTTGCAGTATACACAACACTATTCTTGGCTCGTCTAACACACAATTTCAAGTTTGTTTTGTAGAAATTATTCTACGCAACATTATTTATATATTTTGTTTAATGTATAAATGAAATAAGTTTTGAATTATGTTATACATGACACCAAAGGGATCTGGCACTACACGCATCCATGGCTTGGCTTTCATTACACGCAATTACGACCTTCCTCGATAGCGTGTGTACTACGCAATACCGGGTTTCACTAAACAATGATATATGGTTATAATATTATTATAAACTAGACATTATGAATATTATTAACTAGATTATTAATTTTATGACATTATAATGCATCTTAAACATTTTATAGAACATGGTATGAGAGCAAAATAACTTTTTTGGGTAAAATACGTATTTTTCAAAAAATGTAGTTTTGCCGCCTTTTGATGGCGCACCCAATTTAAATAAAGTTTTTGAAATGTTTATAAGTTCAGTTTCACAAAATAAAACTCTTCTTTGGAATTAGGATATAAAAGTGTAATTTGGATAAATTTTTCATATTATTTTGATAACTTTCATATTTTAATGAATAGTAAAAACACGCTATATTTTAATTAAAAACAACTTTTTTCATCGCAAAAATTTAAAAGGGTAGATTATCTTTTTAATTGGTTTTAAAGTGTAATTAGAATATATTTTTTCCATTTAATCTAATGTTGGTCATTAGAATTAATTTCTCTTTGAATTTGGACATAAACAAGTGTCGATCTTCTGATAGTTATTGTTTCTTAAAAACACGCTATTTTTTTGATAACAGGAATTAATTTTAATTAATGCCACCTCTATGTTTTGAATTTGGAAAAATAGGCATCATTTTTCAATTTGGAATATCAAATATATCTTAGGCTGAATTTTTGGGATTTTTCTGAAAAACATAATTTTTTGATGAATAGTGAAACCACTTAGTGGTAGTTAAAAAACTGACTCTTTCATTTAAATGAAATTTTTGCCACTTCTGTGAATTTAATTTAAAATTTTTGATATACATGGTTTTTATCAAGAAGTAAAATGTGGTTCAATAAGATGAAAATTATTTTTGGTGAATAGTGACTTTTGACTTTTATTTACTGCGGTTAAAGGTAAATAGGGTGATTCAAGGTTAAAAGAATAATATAATAATTCAAAATTACCTTCACACTTGTTCTAACCTTATAGGATGAGTAGTGGAAGACCATGAGCATACTTGGGTCGATTTTGGGACCCCATTGAGCCACTTGGTAGTGATAATGACAATTTGGATTAATTAATTTAATGTAAAGACAAAATTGACATTAACAAAAATCTTTTAGTAATTAATTTTTAAAAGGGGTTATATAAATTATCTTTTCGACCATAAATATTCGTTGGAAATATAAAAATATTTCCTATATGGTGGTGTTTTTTTTAATAATTTTTAGACATCAAATAAATTATATTATTTATGACACAATAATGATGTAGTATTTACCTCATTAATAAATGATTTAAATAAATAAGATTATAATGATTACAATATTATCCAAAACATGTCCAATTCTGATTGGATGATTTTACTTCGACCATGAGTTATCTTATATTCATCTTTAATGATTTTTGGACCTTTTGAAACTGATGATAAGTTTATAATAAAATAATATCTTCAGACATTCCAAAGGTGCGCCTCTCCTCCCTTATAAATGGGAACCTCCTACCTCTTCTCTTCACAAAACATTGAGCCTTCAAGCTCGGCCAACCCCTGCTCATTTCTCTTATAAACTTACCTAGAAACATTTTTGAGGTTTTGGTCTTCTCAAAAGACCAAATCTAGTCCCTTAAGAGGAACCTTAAAAGAGGTACATCGAAGAAGAGGTAATCTCTTCTACATATTCTTTCACATTTCATTCTTCTTCCACATATTCTTCTTTAGTTGTTTCATTATAAAGTAATAAAATTTGTATCACTAATATACTGATATGTTTTTATAAGTATTAAAGAACCCCATTTCATCTTCTATCCATCCTATGGAAAACTAAATCACCTCGCGTGCGTACGTACGTAATACCGTCTCCACGTCGTGGTGTAATCTGTTTTTCCACCACCACCTTACTTGGATGGATATAATGGTGTTAAGAATAACTATATATAGTTATTATAACATCATACTAATTATAAGATATTATATCATCCACTCCAATTCAATTCAATAATTATGGGAATGATATCATCACTCGTGCTTATGTACGGATTACCATCTCCATGACGTGATGAGATTCATTCTCCATGTTAACCATTCAAGAATGATTATAAATTATATATATTGAATAATAATGAAATATATGACATGATAAATCTACTGTATTTATGTATATATATATCATCTACTTACTTCCATTTAAGTCAATAAGGAAAGGAAAACAACATTCATGCGTACGTATGCCCTACCGTCTCCATGAACGATGTGTTTCATTTCATTTATCTATCTAATATATATATATATTGAACATATATTTTATATAAATTATGTTTTAAATTATGGAATTAATTAAATCATGATATAAGTAATAATAATATGAATAACAACAATTCGAAACACGTACGATAAATAAAATGATTTTACCCACAATGCTGCTTTAACATGGAATTTACAAAAGAATGGGTAATATAAAGTCATAAGTGAACCAAATATTATATCATAATAATGAATCTGATTCTGTAATAAGTAAATGACATTATTTAAATCATTATACAGGAGGTTTGGATACGTACGAAGCATATCAGACCTAAGGTAAGGGATAACTTTTCCAATCTCATTTTTTTCCCAGTTTGTTTATTCGTAAGTATTTAACGAGGTTATATTTATCATCCATGTCCCTGTTTTATAAAAATGGATTATTGTATGTTTAAAGTCCATTATACCTATTTTTGACTTTTACTACATGTTATGTAAGGAATATTTCTTTTGTTTACCATACGAGGTACTTTTTTACTTTTCTGGCAAAAGTAAGAGAAGAATGTTTTTTAACATATACGGCATGAAATTTTTTTTATAGTTATATAAAACCTTATTTTCATGGTGATTACTCTACAATATTTCATGACTATTTTCAAAAAAATTCTTTTCTTTTAAAATTGCATGGAATTTTGTGAAAAGAAAATTATTTTGAAGAAGAAAGAATATTTTCATCAAGAATTCATTTCAAGTGTTTTTATCAAAACCATTTTCCATATAAGATGATATTATTTCATATGTGTATGTTTCAAGTATAATGTCTCTATTATTTACATGGTTTCACTTTTCTTATGATGAAATGATATCCATTTGGTTTATATAGATTATGTTATGATGGGATGATATTTATGAAACCCATTTTATTCTTTGGGTTATGATGAATGATTTATGTTTATATTATGGAACACTTAATAATGATTTCATTATGAGATGGGTGGGACCTATATATCCCTCCAATTAATTGGGTAAATATTTATATCTCATGAGATAGAAAAGGCTGGAACGAAAAGTTAATCTGGTTCAGTGTTATAGGACTGGAACGAGGAGTGAACTCGATTCAGAAAAGGACTTTGTCCACTAAGA
Organism: Viscum album; assembly: GCA_963277665.1. Classification (NCBI taxonomy): domain Eukaryota; kingdom Viridiplantae; phylum Streptophyta; class Magnoliopsida; order Santalales; family Viscaceae; genus Viscum; species Viscum album. The sequence goes on along the minus strand of CAUJRU010000353.1, from coordinate 601,800 downwards.
TGGTCTTGGCGGAAATGTCTAGGATACTATAGAAATAATATCATGTGATTAATGGTTTTACACAATTAAATGTTTTATTCCCATGCCATTTTATCATGATTGACGTTTTTTTATGAGATATGCCTTAAATACTTTCAAGATTTATGTCTTTGCTCAATATTTTGATGTTTAGATTTTATGTTCATGTTTTTGCATTCAAATGTTTATGGATTGTATTATGTTCTCTATGTTTACCCTTACTGAGAATTTGTGCTCACCCTTTTTATTTTTTCCTTTCCCCAGGATATAAATAAAGGTTTTAGGTAAGAAAAGGGGAAGATCTTTATGAGAGATATTGACGATCTTTCACCAAGATTAGAAGATTATTTTCCAATTTTCCAAAGACACTAAACCATTATGGTCCTTTGGTGTCTGTTTTTATTATGTATTAAGTAGTCCGCAAAAGTAATGTAATATCCATATACATCAATCATTGGATCTCTATAGAGGTTACCTCTATATAATAGGAAACTAAGACACATAGTTTTATTGGACACCTGCACGATTTGAAAAAACATGCATTGGTCATGCACTCACTGCTATCTAGGGGGAGGTAGATCCACATAGTGTCATGTTACACCCTACATTGTTTCCCAAACAATGAACACCCTTCTATAGGCGACACGGTTGTGGCACACAGTTATTACTAACTATGCATTAACCATTATCTTAGCATATATTGATCTGTTTTCCTCTATTAATATGACATAAACCCATGATACCATTCTTATACATATTAAACCTTCCTTTAATCCATTCATGAAGAGTTTTTCCAAAAAATTTAAGATGAAAACAAACCCCATAAAACCCTGGGTTCTTATAGTTTCCATTATGGGACTTCATTCACTATAATAGTATTGTTAGTGAACATTGACTAATGAAGTATTTTTATATGATTTTTTGAATGTAAAAAACTTATTTCTCACACTTATTTTATTTTATCAGGGCTTATTATTGATTATTTTACACTCTTAGGTATTATTTATTTTGAATAATAAATATTAATTCTTGGGCTCATGATTATAATATAAAATTTGATTGTGATGATTTTCAAGTGTTAATTAAAAGTTCTCATACCCTTATTCTTTTTAATTGAGAAAATATGATCATAGAAATGTATATCCCTTTTTTTACCAATACTTTGAATCCAAACACACCCTTTATTCTGTTTCATTTTCCCTAAGATTTAAAGAAAATATTAATGTATTTTTTCCTAAGAAGGGGGATTTTTGTGAATAACTAATTGACAAATGATATAGATCTTATATATATAATTTTTTTATGTATTTATGTTTTTAATGACAATAAAAATTTTCAACACCCAGGAATGTATTATTTTGAAATGTAATTAATATTCATCAGAAATGAAATAATATTTATTTATGTTATGGTCATATATATATAGTTAGTATTGGAGGTATGTTTAGTTACATTTGTGAAATGGGATGAGAAAAAATTAGTGTGATCAATTTGGATAATCCTAAGTATAGGATAATATCCTAAGTTATGGTGAAGAAAGTGGTATGAAATTGTATATAAAATAAATTCTATTTCGATATTAAAAAGGGGATGTATTCTTTGACATTCTGTACCTATGGATATGAACCCCAAAGATGGTGTGTTGTGTTTTGAATCAACAATGACCTTGTTTTTGATAGTGATTCTTAACTGAGCACCTGGATAGACACTATTTTTGGGTATTCTTGGGTTATCTCACACTTTAATTGTAATACATAATGTATTAATTGAATATATGAAGAC